>JAHWFP010175719.1:0-76364 GCA_023313725.1 Lithobius niger | reverse complement strand
TATTATTATTATTATTATTACTATTAGAGATTAAATGGCTGCCCCCATGGATGTTGGAGATCGAAAAACGCTGCAGAAAGTTCGTCATTATAAGGAAACTGGAGCACAACAGATTCACCAAATGTAGGTATGCCTAATATAAAGATACAGTGCACGACCCGAGCTATTGAAGGAGTGACAGTAAGTACGTTTTGAGCAAGAAAAATCAACAAACATTTGAGGTCAAATCGTTGTTGGGGAGTGCATGAAATCGGCCATTGAGAAAAAAAATTTGCGTTTGAATAGGTAAACTACTTGATCCGGAACGAAACCAAGAATTTCGAAACCAAAACTGAAACTGAAATTTTTTGGTGCGTTTGAATTCTACAACTGAAACAAACAAATGCATATAGAAATTACGAAACAACATGCGTTGTGGGGAATGTGAAGATAAACTCAATAGCCAAAATGATAATGCAATTTGCGGCAAATGTAAGGCAAAATATCATTACAAATGTGCAAAAATAGCAGCCAAAACATGGAATTCGAAAAGTATAAAAAGTAAAGAAGATTGGAGATGTCTGAGATGCAGAACACCAAAACCACAAACAGAAAAGGAAAAAGAAGACAAAGATCAAACAAATAGTGAAGAAGAACACGAAAGTGACAATGACGATCTTAATGAAAATGAAGATGAAAAAAAGAAGGAAGAGAAAAGGAAGGCGGAAGAACAAAAATTGGAAGAAGGAAGAAAGGACGAAGAGCAGAATAAAAAAATGAAACAGCTAAAAGAAGGTGAAAACGAAAGTGAAAAAAGCCTAGAAATAAAAAATCTGCATGCAGCAATACATAGATTAGAACAAAAGATGGACAAACTGATGGAAATTTGTGATACTGTTGCAAAACTTCAAGAAGAACAAAAAGACATTATAAAGACATTGGATTATGTAAGTCAAGTCCAAATCGACATGAAAAAAGAAAACCAAGAACTGAAGCAAAAAATCAAAGAAATGGATGAAAGAATAATACAACTAGAAAATGTAGAAGTTAAAGACAAACATATAGAAAAAACAGTACAAGAATTAACATTGATAACACATGAAAAAGAACAATATGACAGAAATAGAAATCTGGAGATATGTCAACTCGGCTGGTTACCTCAAGAAAATCTAAAAGATGTTGTGCAAAAAGTGGCGCAAAACTTCAACGTCAGTTTTTATAAAGAAGACCAGGTGGAAACAGCCCACAGAATTCCAAACAAAAATAAGAACAAAAAAAGTGTAATAATTGTACAGTTTAAAAGCAGGGAATATCGAGATGCGTGGTTAGAAAACAAGAAAAGAATTGTTACAAATGACAATGTATACAGAAATGGAGACAGAAGTCGAATATATTTAAGTGAAAACATGACTCCACATTACAAACACTTGTTCTGGAAAACAAAGGAATTCGCAAAAGCAAATGATTATAAATATGTATGGTTCCTCAGAGGAAAGATTATGATGAGAAAAGATGAAAATACAAGAGAGGTGAAGATGGTAAGATCGGAAGATGACCTACAACTACAAAATGGTGCCCAAGTATAAAAACATAATATTTGAAACACATGCAGAAGTGAAAGGTATAATGGAAAGTGATTTTGGAAATAACATAAATTTAAAAATTATTCATGTAAATATTCGGAGTTTACGGAAAAACTGGGAAATACTGAAATGGAATATGAAACAAACAAATATAAAATGGGATATTATAGTTCTGACAGAAATAAATATAAAGAAAACGGAAGCAATAATTTATGATTTGAATGGCTATAAAAGCCATTACATAACAAGAGAACATACAACCAGAGGAGGAGGTCTAATAGTGTATACAAATAAAAATCTTAATATTGAAGGAAATACAATCGAAAATTTAACTATTGAAAATAATGATGGATTAGAATTGATACTAATAAAAAATTTGCAACGGTATAGACTGATTGCAATATATAGAAGACCAGAAACAAATAAACCTAAATTTATTAAAGAGCTGAAGAAAATTTTAAAACTAAGGAGTACAGGAAAATCAAAGGAGAATATAATTTTATTAGGAGACATAAATATTGATATCTTGAAAATAGAAGATAATACAATAGACAAATACGATCAAAATAATATCGATAAGTACGAGAACATGATGGTAGGTTATGGCTTTGAAAAAGTAATAGAATCTCCCACAAGAGAGGAAATTACGTCACTCAATAATAAAAATAAGTTGCAAAAATCGTGTATTGACCACATATACGTAAAACTAATAAATAATGATTGGGAAGTAAATGGAGGAACAATAACGTTGAAAATTGCTGATCACTATTTCACCTTGTGTTGGATATGGAAACCAGGAGAAAACATTAAAAAAAAAGACAATATACAACATGAAACTGATAATATTAAAATAAAGTACAATCAAAAAAATATAATAAAAAATTTGGAAGATCAAAATTGGGATGTTCTAAATAAAATAACCTGTCCAAATATAATGTACAATAAAATTGAAAATATTATAAAAAACATCTATGAAAGTAACAAGAAACAGGAAAAATACAAGATAGGAAAAAAAAAGAATAAAAATGAAGAGAAGAGAAAGGAATGGATTACCAAAGAACTAATAGATCTGATTAATAAAAAAAATAAACTTTGGAAGTGTCTACAGAAACAGGATGACAGTATTAAAACAGAAAATCTAAAACATTACCGAGAGTTAAAAGCAAAAGTAAGTTTGAAAATTAAAAACTGCAAACAAGCCTTTTATAAAATGAAACTAGAAGAGGCTGAAAATAAAAATAAAACAATATGGGATATAATAAATGAAATAAATGGGAAGCAAAAGCATAAAGAAAATACGGATGCATCATTAATTAAAACATTTGAGGAAGTAGAACTGCAAGAGCTAAGAAATGATTTTAACAAAAATTTTCTTAACCAAGTCCCAACACTAAGAAAAAAATTTGAAAAGAAATTACAAAACTATACAAGTAGTGACCATTACAATACTAGTTATAAAAAAAATAAATTAAAAAAAAATAGGAATCATAACAATTCAATGTATATACAGCAAGCCACCCCAAACGAAATTATGCAAATTATAACTGAACTTAAAAATACAAATGCTACAGGCAGAGACGGCTTTAATACAACCAACTTTAAACAATCTAAAGAAAATACATCAATTTTCATCTGCAAATTAATTAATGTCATGATTGACAAAGAAATTTGGCCAGACCAATTAAAAATACAAGTACTGAGACCTATACATAAAAAGGGAGAAAAACACAATAAAGATAATTACAGACCTATCTCACTGCTTTCAGTTGTAGACAAAATAATAGAAAAGTATTTTTCAAATAAAATTAGAGAATTTTTAGAAAAATTTAAATTACTAAACAATATACAATACGGGTACACAAAAAAGAGGGGAACGACTGATTTATTAGTACAGATAAACGAAATAATAACAAAAGCACTAAACGAAAAAAAATATGTTGGTGCAATATTTATAGACTTACAAAAAGCGTTTGACACCTTTGATCATGAAAAATTAATTAAAAAATGTGAATCGCTTGGATTAAGAGGAAAAATTTTAAATCTTATTAGAAGTTACTTAACCAAAAGGAAAGTAACAGTAAAAATACAAGATGAATATAGTGATTACCAAGAAATAAATTTTGGGGTACCACAAGGATCTGTCTTAGGACCTTTGCTATTCTTAATATATGTTAACGACATTCATGACTATGTAAATAAAACCTTGTTATACATGTTTGCAGATGACACTATAATAATTTCGATAAACTATAACTATGAAGAGATGATTGGCAATTTACAAAAAGATTTTGACATGATTAACGGATGGCTTATAGAAAATGAACTCTACATAAGTGAAGAAAAAACCGTGCAATTAGACATAACAGTTCCTAAAATGAAAGATAAACACAAAATAAATATTATAACTCATTCCGAAAAATGTGCGTCAATGGTAGGAGGAATCAATTGCGAAGTAACATGTAGGAAGATAGAACAAAAAAAAATAACGAAGTACTTGGGAATGGAGGTTGATTCACAGTGGGATTTTAAAGAACATATCACAAAGTTAATATCAAAATTACGTCAAATAATACCAAAACTATATAATGTTAAACACATGTTAAATAACAAAAATAAAAAAATGTTATATGACGCGTGGGTGGAAAGTTTGCTAAGATACGGCATTGAGGTATACGGTTTTGCAACAGAACATATAGTAATGCGGTTACAAAGAGTACAAAATAAAATAATAAAAGCACTTTTTGGAAATGAGAGAGAAAAAACAAATCAATTATTTTTTAAAAATAAAATCTTAAAAATCTTGGACCTTCGTAATTATGTTATTATAATAAAAAATTACTATGTAAATAAACATAAAAATTATGATGAAACTAAAGGAGAACGATTGCGAAAAAAAACCCAGAAATATAAGGTGCCTTATTGGAATAATAATTACGGTCTAAGAAATAAGGCAAATTATATACCTACACTCTTCAATAAATTAGATAATACAATGCTATGTTACCAAAGTAAGGAAGAATTGAAAAAAAATTTGAAACTAAAGTTAGTGAACCAATATATATAATTATGATTGAAATGAGGGGTAATATATTTCATATTTCATATACTTCATATTTCATTTTATGTAAAAAGAATTTTGTTAAAGTTTCTGTAAAAGTGTGTATGTAAAAATGTATTATTGTTTAAATTAATATATACTTATTATTGTTGCTCACACAAGTTTGCAAAAACTTCGAGCCATGTAAACAATAAATAAAGCTTATTATTAAATTAAACATATACAAACATATACAAACAAAGTGAGTATTATAAAACAGTGTATAAAAAGAATAAACTAAAAAAGGTAAGACAACATAAAAATTCGATGTATGTGAGAGAACCAACACAAGAAGAAATAATAATGATTATAGAAAAATTAAAAAATACAAATGCAACGGGAATAGATGGCTTTAACACAACCAACTTCAAACAATCAAAGGACAATACAGCAAGGATGATATGCATACTCATAAATTGTATGATAGATAAAGAAATATGGCCTGACAAATTAAAAATACAAGTTTTAAGACCAATATATAAAAAAAGAGATCAAACAAATAAAGATAACTATAGACCAATCTCATTATTATCAATAATAGATAAAATAATAGAAACATACTTTTCAAATAGGATACGAGAATATTTAGAAAATTTTAAATTATTAAGCAATGTTCAATATGGATACATGAAAAATAAAAGCACAACTGAGCTATTAATACAAGTAAATGACATAATAACAAAAGCATTAAATGAGAAGAAATATGTGGGAACAATACTGATTGACTTACAAAAAGCATTTGATACGTTTGATCATGTAAAGCTAATTAAAAAATGTGAAATTTTAGGACTAAGAGGAAAGATTTTAGAAATATTAAAAAGTTACTTGACAAACAGAAAAGCAACATTAAAAATAAGTAATGAATATAGTGATTACAGAAATATTAACTTTGGTGTACCTCAAGGATCTGTCTTAGGCCCACTTCTGTTCTTAATATATGTAAATGATATAGAAGATTATACGAAAAATACATCAATATATATGTTTGCAGATGATACCATACTAATCTCCATAAATTATAATTACCATGATATGTTAAGAAATTTACAAAACGATTTTAATATGATAAATGAATGGCTAATAGAAAACGAATTATACATAAGCGAAGAAAAAACAATATATTTAGATATTGCGGTGCCAAAAATGAAAAACCACCAATTAAATAGTATAGTAAATCACTCTGGAAATTGTACAGGACTGCAAACAAATTAAAAAAACCAAATCTGCCATTCTACATGTAAGAGTACTGAAATTAAAAAAACAACAAAATATTTAGGAATGTATGTAGATGACAAATGGGACTTTAAAGAACATATAACTAACTTAATAATTAAACTAAGACAGAAATTACCTATCTTATATAAAGTAAAAAACATACTAAATAGAAAAATAAAAAAAATGTTATACGATGCATGGGTAGGAAGTAGTATAAGATACGGTATTGAAATATATGGTTTCGCAACAAAATATATTTTAATAAGACTGCAGAAACTTCAAAATAAGATAGTTAAGGTATTGTTTGGACAAGAAAATGAACATACAGATGAGATTTACTATAAAAATAAACTACTAAAAATAGAAGATTTGAGAGATTATATAATTATAATAAAAAATTATTACAGTAATACTCAAAGATCTCCACGATACAAAAAGCGAACGATTAAAAAAAAAGACATCCAAAAAATTTAATTTCCCAGAATGGAATAATTGTTATGGAATAAGAAATAGATCGTTTTATGTACCTGACATTTTCAATAAACTAGACAATGACATGTTATCATATGAAAGTATTATCAAACTTAAAACTAGGTTAAAAGATTTATTAGCAGAAAAGTATAAAAGTATAAAATGATATCTATTGAAAATATGAAGAGAAATGAAGGAAATGATTTATAAAATGTCTAAGAAAAATATTTATCTTTTTTGGTTTTTTGTACTGATGTGTTAATTTCGTACTAATGTGTTAATTTATTATTTATGTAAGTTATTGTAGCTCACACAAGTTTCATTGAAACTTCGAGCAAAGTCATGCAATAAAATTATTATTATTATTATTATTATTATTATTATTATCAACACATACGACTTTATGCGTGTTGGTAAGCTATATTATTTACCAGTGGCACGCAGGGTAGAAGACCAAGGTCCCCTTCACCCCGAAATCATGCAACCTTCACCAATGTTGTCGCAAACTTCAGCCTTTGGCGACTTAGTCCTTAAAGTTACTCGCCAATTAGTGACTCATTAATAAACCCCTATGTCGTATCTCGTGAACCGTGTTAGGTAGAAACAAGCGGTTTGTGGAGTTGTGTGCAAAATTACAAGGTTTCTACAACCAGTGTACAATACTGTTGATAGCCGCTTTAGCTAATTGGAGAGTTAGATTAATTCAAACAATATTTAAGCATTAAGTAGCAGCAAAACTTGTACATGGCGCAGAGGTAAAGTAGTGCATTTTAATGTTTACTGACCAAATGGCGAGTGCCACACAATTCTCATTCGTGAAGGTTGATAACGAACCAAAATGGAAAACTTGACCCTTTTCTTAGTTGAGATATCTTTTTCTTTATTGTGTACTAGGTATGTAATTCTGCGAATAGTCTATATTTTCGTTAAAAAAATCCTGGTTGAGCTGCAAAAGCTTGAAGAATACACCTTACTATATCTTCACAAAAAGTTTTATCAGCCTTTCCTTACATGAATAACGTGATGCATTTTCCACGCACGGAAAGAAAAAAGGGCTTGGGAAAAAAAGGTGATTGAAAAAAAAGGCTCCAGAAAAAAGCTGATGGATAAAAATAGAGAAAAAATCTTGTGTAAAACTATTTCGATATTTCTCCGTACAAATTTTCGATTTTTTTTTTACGATAATCCCCCCCCCAACTTCTTCACCACCAAACAAACCATCAATAAAATGAATTAAGTGCATAAAAAACAAGAGGAAATAAGTTCTGGCGGGCACGAATAAATAAAGCATAAGTAAAACGTGAAGTTGCCCTTCATGGTTTTGGTCAGAATAAAAGCAATGGCTTGCCTTGCTTTTGCTTTATGTATTAGCATGTCAGACGTGCTGATAAGGTTTCTACCTAAGGGCATTTCCTTGCTATGCACACACATAACTTTTATATTTAGGCTGTATTTTTGTAAACTTGCCTCCAGATTTGTTATTCGTAATTTTTCCCCAGAGCTTTTTTTTTCTGGTGGCTTTTTTCCATCAGCTTTATTTTTGCCTGGGGCTTTATTTTCCATCAGCTTTTTTCCCACTTTTTTCCGCAGAATTTTTCCTCGGTCTATTTGCATTAGATACAGTTAGGAACCTATATCGATGGAAGAAACTTATTGCTGGGATGAGTATAGTATTGTAAACTCTTAGAGGGAGGAGGGGGGGAGGGTAGGTCACATTTTCAATGTATCCTACCAAGAGGATGCTACAGAATGCAGTACATGTAGGCCAGTGGGACAAAAAAACCTGCGATCCAACCTCGAACCCCCTCCCTCCAACTACACATAATTACTAGTGTCCAATGTTAACGAAGTGTTATTAGTTATTTATCCAAGGTCGGATAGTAACCGGCCAGTTTTGTTCCGTTGTCCAGTTCACATCAGAAGAATAAAATTCACATTACTCACGCCTATAAATTCTTGCTCCACTACACCAAACGGAATTATCCAAAAGCGAGTGCAGATAGACATCCGCTTATGTCCGACCCAGACTACTCAAGTGAATAGGACGGGCCTGTATCGCATAAATAGTTGGTGGATTTTCTAGGAACCATATGGAAGTCACCACGGGAAGATTACCAAAATTATCCTACGACTTTTTTTCCTGCATCATTAAATCTGCTTGCACAGCTATTTTTGCGAAAATCACAGTTTGTTTTCTCTATTCGACCACACAATCAAATCACTTTAAAAAATCACTCTTCTTTCATGTTGAATATAAGCAACGTATATTTTTCACCACGCAACGTTTAGGTTTTGTAAATTCATATCGGTTATTTTTTCATGGAGATACGGCAGCAAACCAATAACAATCAACACGTAGGCTAGCTCTTGTGTGATCACTTAGGCTCTCTTCGATAGACCATTGAGTTAGATATAACGATATACTCGACTACGCGTTCCTGGCATTCGGGCTAAACACTAAGGTTTTTTAGTGCACAAAATGGCAAGATTTACAGGATCGCCCCAAGGTAGCGCCAGTGAACTGTATCCTCGTTAGAAACAAATTTTAGCCTGAAGCACTGTCTTTAACTGTGCACTCACTCCAGTTAGAATGATCGAACTGGAATCCATATTTCCCTTTTTTTTATGTAATCCAATCATAAATTTCAAGTGGGGTTCTGATTCGTAACGAAAATATAGGGCCTGTAAAAAATCTGCAACACTTAGCAGAAAATTTGCTAGAGTCGCTAGACAGAACATTCCAGTCCATTCAAGCATAGAATAGAGGTTTATTGGAGGGGCGTCACTAGAGCAAACCTTGATGTCCCTTCCGGTTAGCAGACTAAATTAACCTTGACGTCATGACATCACTTGACTTCTGGTTAGTAAATCAAGTAAACCTCCCTCGACATCACTTCCGGTCCTCGAGTAAACCATCCTACAATCATCCTCATGCATCTACGACACTCAAGAGTAAACCGCCTATCCCAACCACGTGACTCACTTCCGGTTGCCTTAAGAAAACCTGGGGGCAAATTTTACCCGAAAGGAGGGGGTACAATACTGGAGAAGAAAACCTCACGTTACTGTAGGAAACCTTGACGTTACACAAGAAAACCTATGACGTTATACAAGAAAACCGGTTGCTTTGGTAAACCTTGACATCACTTCAATACACCTTGATGTCACTCAAGAAAACCACCTGTGACATTATTCAACAAAAATCTTGGCGTCACTCCAGTAAACCTCTGTTACGGTCACTCAAGAAAACCAATACAGGTGGGTAGATTCACCGGCGAAGAGAAGGTTTACCGAAGAGGAGGGGGTAGGTTTACTGGGGGAGGATAGTTTACTGAAGTAAGGTTAGGTTTACTAGAGGGTAGGTATACCAGCGGAAGTTTACCTTAGTGGGGTGTGTCCGTCCCCTTATCACATTGGCGACTTTATTTATTATTGTTATGGGCGTGTATGTAGCATTTTGGTTGCAAATTACAAAGAAATTATTCCGGAATTTTTTGTAATATTATTTTTGTAGTTATCAATTTGTTGTAGCGTTTTATTTGTCTGCACCATGGATATTGTGTACTTTTTTAATAATTTTATTTGTTGTAGTTATCAATGAGAATCTAGTGTTTTTCTAGTCAAGTAAGCATAAATTATGAAACAGCGTTTTTGGCCCGATGCTGTCAACGTGACTGCAAGAAATTTCTCGTTGGTTAATCGAAAGCTAAGTTCAAAGTCGTCGTATTCTCTTGTATCTTCAAATTGCATGTTTCAGGCAAGACTGCATTTCTGTTCGTTTAAAAGAAATTACGATTTAAATGTCAGCAGTTAACTAGCATTTTTTGCTGGTACATACGATAAATACCGACATTTTCGAATGTGTAAATTTACTTATGTTTGATGTTGGGGTGTATGGTCTGAATTTTGCTGTTTTTTAGGAAAATTCAGTAGTTGTAAAAAGTAGACGGCTATTAATTTCAAAGCACGGATAAAGTCGGAGTTTTCAAAATTAACACGTGTTAACATATGTGGCTTGTTATATTGCCGGAATTTAACATCCACAGTTATGGTATTTTTGAGGTTTGAGGTTCTCCAAGCAATAGCCACGATGCTTTAAGGAGAGAAAGATAATTTTGCTGGATAATTCGACTAGAAAACTGACATCGACATGAGCACATTGCATAACAGCGCACTGCTCTATCCGAAAATGCCAAAGGTGGCTGATGTAAGGGTCCAAGCTGAAACCTCCGGAATATGATAGTCATGTGGTAACCATCACCCTACTTTGCCTGCAGTGCTGTGTTGTGTGTAGTCATTATTAAGCAATAAATAAATATAATTACCGTCGTCTTCATCAGTGATACAGCAAGTTGTGTTCTTTCAATCACTGTGAGGTCTTTACCAAAATATGGTAAATCACCTGGATCATGTAGCCACATCTGAAAGCACAAGTGTTTGAAAGCTCTTACAAAAATAATGCAATGTTTATATTTAACGAATGAATTCTTTCATGGATTTACTCCATTTATTCAGTAAATACACATTTCTGGGATTTTCATGTATCTCCTTTTAGTTGCCAATCTCTGACAAAATTAACCTTTTTCGTAAGAGTAATGCTACTTCAGAAGAGTTATTTATTGCGTTCGTGTTTCTTGTTATACTACACATCACTTCTGTGGCAGAATGCCCTCTACTGCTATTTTCGAGAAAGTTACGATTGGGTAGCCACTTGCTTTCATTGCAACAATAATAGTTGATCACCTGTCATGAATTGACAGCAAAGATTGCCTTACATCACCTCGAAAGAACATTTTCAGACATACACCACTGATCAAATTATTACCACGAAATTAGTAAGCTGTTTATCTGCCAATGAGATTTATAATTCTTAGACAAATAAGTCCAACAAATTAGAGGAACACTTATTTTTTTCTTTTCTGAAGCATTCAATTCGTACTGCTCTTACATCCACTCTCATCTTGTGACACTCGGACACTTATTTCATCAAGGTGACAACTTTATTTTCATGCGAAAAATCAAAAGGAATTAATAGGAATTCTGGCATTCGGAGTGGTCCATATTTTCAGGTGCTTCACGAACAGAACTTGAAAATTATCGACAGACGTTCTGTTACTTTTTCTATTTGTTTCATTTCATTAAATACGTTTCATTCAAATATAGCACTTACTTGTAAACAAACACAATCACAAGTAAGAGCGTTCAGAAACTCCGTTTCACTCAAAGAAGGTTTTCTACTGTCAGAGAAGGGTGTTTGACAGTTACGATCACTAAGATGCATACCTGTGATGACTGTGTGTTACTGCGTTATTAAGGAAGAGTTGCTTTTTTTTTTACCTGCTGTAGATCTTAAAATAAATGCAAACATTTACATGTACCTGCAGATATTTAACAGAGCTTGCTTAGCTGGTTTTGAGACTGCTTCATTCACCTACATGAAATTTGCCTTTTTTTTTAAATATTAAGTAGTACAGAAGAATTTTGGGTAATTATCTAGATAATGAGATACCCCTCCAAATCACTACTTTTTGGTTCTTACTGACATATTTCTACATCCTCTCACCGTTTAAAAATTCTCCAATGAATTATTCAACGAACATAAAACGTTAGTCACAGTCATACTCATACTAATTAAAGTCGTAGTGGTGACAGCACCAGACATATTGTGAGGTGCTTGATTGAGAGAAGTATGGTGGCCAGTAAACCAGATTTGCACCTCAAACGGAAATCAGAAGTTTACAGAAATTTTTCTTACATACTGAATTAATGTTCTAAATTATGTTGTCTAATTCGCACTGCCTAACCTCACCTGCACAACATAACTTTACATGAATTAATCTACCATTACCTAACCTTGGTTTGTCGTCTGGTTTTGTTGTTATTGTCTGTTAGGTAAGGCTAGGCTCTACCTGAAGCAGTTAACTGGTTGGGGGTTGTCATTTCATACTGAGGCAGTTAACTGATTGTTGGTTGTCATTTCATACTGAAGCAGTTGACTGGTTGGGGTAGGCATTTCATATTGGGGCACTTAACTATCAGTTAACTAGTTGCACTTTCTTGTTGTTATTGTTAGTACGCAAGTCCCCCACGTTTCGCCAACTCCCTTTTCGCCGACTGCTGGTTCGCCGAAAACATTTGGCCAATTGCCTGTTCGCTGAATTTCAATACAGATACATTCCCCTTTCGCCGACCACAAAAAATAAAAAGTTAATTTGCAGGTAAGTAGTGGTAAAATGCGATATTAAGTAAGCTATATACCCCCACTGCCACTCACCTGATGAAAAGTGGGGGATAATGGCGTCCTTCCATCTTTCATCAATCTGGAGGAGGGTGGAAAAGTGCTTTTTACTACCTTTTTCCCGGCTTTCGTCGATCTGGAGGAGTGTGGGATTTGCTACATCCTACGATACACTTTCACTCACCTGATGAAAGTTGGGGTAACGATACACTTCCACTCACCTGATAAAAAGTGGGGGTCCTTCCATTTTTCATCAATCTGGAGGAGGGTGTTTTTTTCGTAGATCTGGAGGAGGGTTGCTACTTTCGGTCAAAATGGGGATCCCTCACCTGATAAAAGTAGTGGTAATGATGCACTTCCGCTCACCTGATTAAAAGTGGGGTTCATCAATCTGGAGGAGGGTGCTTTTTACTACCCTTTTTCCCGGCTTTTGTTGATCTGGAGGAGGGTGGGCTGCTACATCCTACGATCCGTCAAAATGGGGGTAATGATGTACCTCATGAAAAGTGGGGGTTTCATTGAACTGGAGGAGGGTGTCTTTTAAAACCTTTTTTTTATCGTATTCGTCAAGATGGTGGCCGGTAGAAAAGTGCCTTTTACTACCTTTCATTCGTTTTTGTCGATCTGGACCTTCTATTACATCACTTCCGCTCACGGGATCAAAGTGGGGGTAACTTCTGGACACGCGAGGGGTTCCGTCGATCTGGAGGAGGGTGCGGGATGTCAATCTAGAAGAGGGTGCGAAACCGCCTTTTAATACCTTTTTCGTCGATCTGGAGGAGGGTTATTTGTAAATTTTTCCCGCATATGTTTTAGACTCACTTAGAGAAAGCAAGGGAATCGCGGGGATATGAAAAATTGTTTTCTTAATATAATAAAAGGAATGAAAAGTTTTCTTTCGAGAAAAAGAAAATGAATTAAAAATCGTCATTTAAGTGTACGTATTGTGGAAATTTCTACGCAACTCGACAAGAATTGATCCATCATCTTCCCAACAATCGATCCGATTTTCGACCAGAGTGTTTACTCTTCGAAAACGAGTTGAAAGATCTTGAAGGTGAAGTAACTTGTAAGTTGGTGCATGATGATACGCACAGAATTTATTTCCGCAAAATTGAATATCTCGATTCATTCCTAAATTTGTCAATTTACTGTATTGTCAGCTCAAATTTCTTATTACGACTTGCATGGATCAACTGACCAATTGTACATTTCAACTGTGTTTAGAGGCAGATTTTATCAGGGATTCCAACACAGTGCGAGCCTATTTCTGGTCCCTCTATACAGCTATTTACGACGAATCTGACGTGTCGGAAATCTTGGAAGATGCTTGCAAAAAGATACAACAGTCCGTCGAAACTTTCGAAGAAAAAGATAGTGCCTGGCGCTTTTTGAAAATTCGGGGTATAATGTAAGAGTGGCAAAAATAGATCCTTTTTGCCCTAGTTCTTTCTTACCCTTGCCGAGCGCATTACGCAAGAAAAGCAAAGTTATAGTGAATGTGGAAAATTCTGATGAAAAGTGCTTTCTGTATTCAGTTTTGCAGCGAAAATGAAGTGCTACGAAACCGAAGTTAAATATTACAAACCATTTTTGAATACCGTAGACCATTCCATGTTGACGTTCCCCGTGAGTCTACGGCAAATTGATTCCTTCGAACGAGTCAACAATTTGTCCATTAACGTATTTTCTTACAAGGGATCGATAGGGTTACACCCGGTGAGAGTGAACAAAAACATGGAAGGAGAAGTAATTGACCTGTTACTAATATCCGACGAAAAAGGAAATACTCATTACTGCGCCATCCTCGATATTGATAGGGTACTCCGATTTCGAGGTGTAGGAACACACAGGAAATTTTACTGCCGTAATTGATTTGCAGCCTTTGCTAAAGAACAATCCGTGAAGGAGCACACCAGTAAATGTGTGAGATTGAATAGGGCGCAAGTACTCACTTTCCTACCACCCGGCGCTAACACGTTAAAATTCCTCCACTACGATAGATGCAATCCTCATCCTTGGGTAATTTATGCAGATTTCGAATGTATGCTCAGACCCGTGCAAACTAGTAGCACCGATCCATCCTCGAGTTCGTCTACTAAAGTCAGTTTGCATTCGCCTACTAGTTTTGGCTACGTCGTTGTTGGTCCAGAAAATGAAATCGTCAAAAATTCTACCTCGGCGAGGACGCGGTGGATAAGTTTTACGAATGTATGAATAGCAAAATTCAAAAGTTTGCCACGATTATCGCACGACCAAAACGTCTGATGATGAGTGCCGACGATGAAATTCGATTCTCGAAAACCGATACTTGTTACTACTGCAACAAAGTCATAATCTCTAATAAAGTGAGAGATCACTGCCACTTCACGGGAAAGTTCAGAGGTGCTTCTCACGTAAAATGCAATCGGGAGGCTAGGACAATAAATACTATCCGGTCGTCTTCCATAACTTGGAAGGTTACGATATGCATTTACTGATTTCTGCGACGGAAAACTTTCCTTCGGGAGTGGACGTTCTTGCTAGAAACACCGAGCGTTTCATGAGTATGACCATTACGCGGTACTTTTCCTTAGGTATAAAGGACCATTCGGTAAAGTTGCGGTTTTTAGACAGTTATAGTTTCCTATTTTCCACGCTCGAAACTTTGGCTAAAAACCACAAGAAAGATCGACCCTTCCCTATCTTAAAAACTGCTCTCGATTTGGTAGACTGGTTCCCGCCAGGAGCGAAAAAGGAAGAAATCTTGGATTTATTAACGCAAAAAGGCCACTACCCATATAAGTACGTGCAGTCTATAGATGTGTTTAAAGACCAGACATACCTCCTAAAGTGGCGTTCTTCTCCTCTCTACGAGGCGAAGGCATCACCGACACGGAGTACGATCACGCAACGTCAGTTTGGAAGTTGCAGAAAGAGAAGGTTTTTAAAAATTACCATCTCGTGTATCAGATGATAGACGTGTATCTTCTAGCCGACATTTTCCAGACTTTCAGGGAAACTTGCTCGGTCAATGACGGCATAGATCCTTGCTACTACGTATCCACACCGGGGTTTAGTTGGGCAGCCTCGTAGAAAAAAACCAAAGCCGAACTATAACTGTTTACGGATGGAGGAAAGCATGGAGGAAAACTTTATAACTCCCGGAGGTGGAACAACTTTATCAGAGGTGGAACAACTTTTGTGTCAAAAAAGCACTCTATCGCCAATAACAAATATCTACCAGATACTTACGACGACAATTTACCTAGTCTGTATCTAGTAGATTTGGATGTCAACAACTTATACAGGCTAGCTATGACGGAATTGCTTCCCTACGATCGATTTAGCTGGCTTACGAGGAAAGAAATCCTCGAATTTCGCTTGGTGTCGGTCGAAAAAAATTCTGAATACGGCAATATATTGGAAGTGCACTTGTACTATCCACCCGAGCTACACGAAGATCAAAACTATTATCCTTTAGCGCCGGAAAAGTTTAAAATAATGCCGAAACTCGTGTCTCCCTTTATGAAAGAGATGGCAGGAAACAAGAAGATCCTTTCTACTTCCAAACTGACGGCAAACTTCTTCCCAACAAAAAAAAAACTACGTAGTTCATTACAGGAATTTACAATTCTACTTGAAGCACGGTTTAATTTTGAAAGGCATCCGCAGAATTCTAAAAATTTCGTCAGAAGCAATAGCTAAAATCCTACATAGACTTTAACACCGAGAAGCGTCAACTAGCTACGACAACGTTCGAAAAAATTTTTAAATTGAAAATAATTCGGTATTCGAAAAAACGATGGAAAACAAATCAGAGCGTTTATCAGTTAAATTAACCACCGATCCAAAAAAATCAATTAAGTACAGCACTCTACCACACGCGGAATCCTTCAAAATCCTCAACGAAAATCTCGTACAGGTAAACTTGAAGCTTCGTAACGTAACGTGCGACTTACCGACTTACTCCGGTTTCTGCATCCTCGAACTTTCCAAACTTACGATGTACAAATTTGACTACGAGTTCATGCGTCCAAAATATGGAGACCGCGCGCGTTTACTTTTCACAGACACCGACAGTCTGTTTTACGAGGTAAAGACTGAAGAGATATGGAAAGTGAGATAGAAAGATTCGACACCAGCAATTACGATCCGTCGCATCCTCTATACAGCGTTAAAAACAAACAGGTCCTGGGGAAAATGAAAGATAAGACGGCCGGCACCCCGGTGAAAGAATTTGTAGGTTTGAAAGCAAAAATGTACTCGTTCTTAGTCGGGGAAGATAGCATTGGAAAGGTTAAAGGGATTAGTAAAGCGTTTATCCAAAAAAGTCTCTGCCACAAAGACTACAAAAAAGTGCTATTTTCGAAAACATTGTCGAAAGCCACGTGGAGGAGCATTCGAAGTAAGGATCATCAGCTCGCCACGGTTGAAATTTCAAAATCATCCGTATCTCCCTACGACGATAAGAGATTCGTGATGGATGATGGAATGCATACGTTAGCGCACGGTCACTACAGAACCAGCATACCGCACGATTTTGTAGACGACGTAATCGATTCGATGGAGGAAGAAGAAGTTGTTGAGCGTGCTTCGCTGGTGAAAGACGAGGAGAAATCGGATTGCGAAATACCAAGACGAAGCGAAGAATAAAAAATAGTGGCTAATAAGAGGAGAAGAGCCGCTGCTATTCGTAAGAAATGTGCAACACAAACTACGAAACAGAGAAACGCTAGGTTGTGTAAAATAGCCGCCGCTTTTCGCAAGAAATGTGCGACAGAAACTGTCGAGCAGAGAAGAGATAGGCTGGAGAAAATGGCTACTGGTAAAAGAAGAAGAAAATTGGTGTAATAAAAAGGGTCTGCGGTAAAAAATGCCGTACCAAATCGGTACGGATATTTTTTTGTACATTGTTTTAGACCCATTGTATGGATCAAATGTTGCTAATGTTATCGGTCCAACTTTTAAATTTTGAATCGTACCCCTTCCACTTTATTACAAAGTAGAGCATTTTGCCGTCTTTTCCTTTCTTCTTACGTAGTACTTTTTCCACTAAAAACAAGTCCGGTACCAAAGTTTTTTGAATTTCTAGTTCGTAGAAGCCCCCGAGAATGGGTTCGCCCGATTCATCTTTTAAAAGATAAGTTACCGGATTAGTTTTTTGCACTTTGCGAATAGTGAAAATTTCGTTGGTAAATTTTGGAGATACCCTTCATCCAAAATTTTTTTGACTTTAGAAATTCTGATTTTATCTCCTACGACAAACATTGGTTTTGTAGACGGTCCTTTGGTTTTGCTCGTCTCAGCAACGGTTCGTGCCGCCTGGTTATTTCCCTCAGTTTCAATGTTATAGTGGAATGGACGGTGTCATTGTACTGGGAAACTAACTCGTCGATAATATCTACCCATCTATAACTTCCCCGTCCGGTGAATCTTATCCATATCCGTGTTTTTAGGGTTCTGTTGAATCCTCCTACCACACTCGCCTTTATCTCCGAATGCGTAGAGTGCATTTTGATGTTGTGACGATTAAGGAGTACTTTGAAGTCTTTATTGTAGAACTCGCTACCTATATCGACTTGTAAATTTTTTGGGGGCGTCGCTCCTACGAGTATTTTCTTGAAAGCTGCCGTAACGTCTATACCGGATTTAGATTTAAGGGAATAGCCCAAGCAAACATGGACATGACGTTAATACAGGTTAATAGGTAGTTAAACCCTTTATTTCCACCAAGTAAGCCTGCCATAGATCGTTCAGGCCCAGTACAATCACTTTTCGTCTCGGAAAATTTTTTCGCGCTGGGTTGTGAAGTTCTTTTACGAGTTGGTCCATTTTTTTTATTTCCCATTCCGAATCTTAGTTTCGTTTTCATGATCTTCTTAACGATCGAAGCGGCTAGTTTCTCCCGCCATGTCAGAGAAGGATCATCTCTCACTCTTTGAGCTTTGGAAGCGAGAACTTCATCGGCGACGTGCCGATCTTTTAACTCCAAGTTCTCGGAGTAAGCTATATCGTGTTCTTTGCACGCTTCGTCTAGTTGATTAATCCCAGGATCTCCTCGAGTCAATCTTTTTTCCAGTTTGGTTCCTGGACCGCAATATTGGTAACCGGGCAAATGCAATTCGAGCGGTAACGTTTCTATGATTTTATTTACGATTCCTTTCCCAGATTTGATTAAGGAAGCTCTTTTCGTTCCACATACCTCGCAAAATACAACTTCTATTTGTTTGTTATTTTTGCGGTTATAATAATGGACAGCTCGGGGCCGTTAGCTGTGAGATGTCTACGTTTCACGCAGTACCTCATCTCGATAGTTTTTTGTTTTATACGTATTTTTTTTAATCTAAACCTAAATTTTGATAAGCCACCCTTTTCTCCCGCGCAGTTATGATTTGTCTTTGTTGTATTTCCGATAAACTTTCGACCATCTCGTTTCTATGTTCGTCGTGACCGGCCGATGCAGATTCGTACAAAAGCCTGATTCACTTTATCAAGTCGTTAGGATCGTCGTAATATTTATAATCTACTCTGCTACCCGCCTTTTTAACCAAGCCACCACCCTTTTTCTTAAATTTTTTTTTCATATCCTCCCAAATCTGATGAACCATCGTTACATACTTGGTTACGCAATTTTATACTGTAATGATCCGAGCGTAGAAGTCGTTAAATGTATAGCGGGAACGAAAACCATTCTCATTACTAAAACGAAGGAAGCGCATTCGACGACTACCATTTTTGACATTCCTTACGAAATGGAAAAAGATTCGGCCATCGCGGCACACACGGTCGAAGATTTTGATATGGAAGACGTTTATTTCCAGTTGGATTTGCACGTAACTTTTCAATAGATTTCATTTTATCTAAAACGGCTTCATAATTACGAGTCTCAGAGAAGACGCTAAAGAAAAATAAACAAAAGTGCTCGCACCAATCTGGTCAAAGTTTTGCATGCGTTCATAATTGTATTTAATTCCCGATCCCAAATAGTTAACCACGGATCGAGGAGGACCCATGTTGCCGAAACTATCGAAATAACAGGGTTTGCCAAAAATGGTAGAATAGGCTACCCAGTGACTTCCGTCTCCATCGTGGAAATCTTCCAAGTTGTCGACACGCCATTAAGCCTCAATCCCCCCCCCCCCTAGTTAACGATTCCGTTTTAACCAGTAGGCTTAAGTTTTAAAGGAAGCGTGTCTTTACTAAAAGTACCTCTAAATTTCGGAATTTTCATTACTCTAGCCAATCGGTTTAAATCATGGTTAGTTAAAGGTTTATCAAAAGTCGATCAAAGACCTTTGCCATGGGGCAATTTTTTTTTCGCTTCTTTTTTTTTCTTCTTGCCGGAACCTTTCACTTGCTTGTGATGTCGCACGAGTTCAGCTAGAATTTGTGCGTCGTTTTGTGCTTTTTTTTACGGCAGATACCACCTCCGCAGTCCCTCCCGCCAACCCACCAATTCCGGCCAAAATCGGCTCTAGCAACGCCAACGGCAAAAAGCCCCCTTTCTTTTTTCGCGGTCTAGTTTTGAGCGCCATATCTTATTTATTAATAAACAACTTCGACTTTGCCTCTGTCCAACTTTAGATTCATTTTCCTGTTGCCACTGAGCAGTGCGTGACAGACAGTGTTAGCTGGCACCGCTGCTCTAAACTTCAGTTTGACTTGTACATCCACGATTCCGGATGAAGCCTCTCGGACTGTTTGGAGCAATCCAACACCACGAGTGGATAGGCTTTCTTGAACTGAAGCAGGTCGAAACTCAAATCGTTGGTGTCATAACACAGCTGCCTAAATTGCTGTGCCATTCTGTACAAGCCGACGTACTCTCCAGTGGCAAAATTAGTATTCAGATCGAGAAACGAATATCTTTCGGAATTTAGAGTCACGTGAGCGTCTCGCAAACTACAGTGATCGAACACGGATATATTTTTACCTAAAGCATCCTGTCTGTTTGTTTGAAAAGCTAGAACTATACACCCCGGTTTTTCTACTGTGGAAGTAGTCAGCACACGCCAGGTGAAGTTGGTATTTTGAGGGAGCTCGCAGCTATCGTATTGGCAGTGTCTAAATCCTAAATCCACCATAGTTCCGTTGTCTATGAGATTGTACAGTTTAAGTTTTTGATCGTCCGATGCGGTAACGTGGGGGATGAGCCAAGAAATACTACTGAGAACAACTTTACCATTGGCCGCTGCAGCAGCTTTGAAGATGGCATTTGTATCGCTGGTCCTCATGCAAGTGAGCACGTGTTTAGTTTCATAAATTAGCTTGTCGTAATTTTCGAAAAATCCCATGATGTGTTTCAAGGGAATGGCGAATGTACAACTTCCTTTGGGAGTTGTTTCAATGATGATGGACGCGTGCCGCCGTTTGAAACCCAAGTTGTCGATTAGATCAGCAGCAACAGAATCTGTACTATCCAATGCCCAGCACTGACCAAGCAATGCCGGCTGTTCCGATGATCCGTAAGAGAGCAGCCCTTTCATTAGGGTACTGAACCCCGGCTAATTTAACTTGTCTACTTGTTTATCATCTAGATGGTATTTAATATTAGAAAACAGGAACACGAGAGCGTTATTAATCAACGTCGCTGCATGAGCATCGGCATAAGCCGAGTCATCGTGCTTCAGCAACCTGCCTTTAATCAACAGATAACTGTTGGCAACGTGCAGAAATAAATCTTGGTTTTCCACGTGTATTCGAATTTCAGAATTTACATTATTGAGATTCGTACCGACAATGGGTTTATATTTGTGATAGGTGTAAGATTGGATCGTCGAGTCGTACAATAAAGGTTCGTTGATTTTTTAATAGTCTTCTACAACGCTCATTTTCTAGCCGTTGTTATAAAATTTGATGAAAACTTTGTTTCTAGGCCTTAAACTGATTGTGTTTTTATTATTATTAAAGTTTTTATTATTACGAAAGAACCCTTTACCTTTTTTTTCCAAACACGAGCACTCTTGTCTTTTTTTTTTTATTTTTAGATTTTAAATGAAGTCGAACCGTGCGGGTCTCACCATTCAGATTCAATGGGTCGTTGGTCTGAGATGTAAGCCACACTCTTATACTTCTGATTAAGTTCATGGTAATGGGTAAATAAATTAAATTATGCGGAGACTCGATTATTTTGAGACCCGGAGGTGAATTTGAATAAAACGAATATTAAGCGGGTTGAGTGTCACCATTTCCGTAATAATTTCCAATAATGTCAACGTGCACCAAAATTGTGTTTATATTTATTATTTCGACGGTATTTTGACTTTCTCGTCTCCTCAAGTAAGTTCCTAAATGAAACCCCAAGACTCGAGCCAAGCCCTTTTCACCCGTAAAGGCTATTCCGTATTTTGAATCGTTAATTATCAAGTTCGTTCTTAAAGTGTTTACGTTAGGAAGAATCGATATGGTATCCCTGTCATGACCATTTTGATCTATCGAGTTTTTTAGAAATTTATTCAAATCTTTAATTTCGTAAGTTCCGGGGGTGACTATCACTTTCTGCCAAGTTATACCAGCATCTACGGTGTATTTAATTTCGTTATTTTTTTAATCGATGTTGTATATGCTGTTATACGTATCTTAATTAAAAAGCGCTTATTCGTAGCTTTTTTCAGGGTCCAAATGAATCGGAGTATTTAGATTAAATCTCAAGTCAGAGTCTTTGCCAGTGAGGATAAAAGAACAAGAGTCCATTTCTTTTTTTAATTGCCCTTTTTCATCCGATAAACAACGTCATGTGAGGTAGCAAAAATCACTTTCCACCCTGCTCCAGATAGATGAAAGGCATTTTCCCACCAGATCGACGAAAACGAAAAAAGGTTGTAAAAGGCACCCTCCCCTCACTTTGATCATGTGAACGGAAGTCACGTCATTACCCCCACTTTTATCCCGTGACCGGAAGCAAAGTAATAGGAGGTACAAATCGACGAAAACGTATGAAAGGTAGTAAAAGATACTTTCCACCCTCCACCATCTTGATGAATATGATAAAAAAAAACACCCTCCTCCAGTTAGACGAAAACCGGAACCCTCATGAGGTGAATGGATCCCCATTTTGACCGGTAGTGGTATTGTAGGATGTAGCAACCCTCATCCAGATCGACGAAAGCCGGGAAAAAGGTAGTAAAAAGCACCCTCCTCCAGATTGATGAAAAATGGAAGGAAGCCATTATCCCCCACTTTTCATCAGATGAGCGGAAGTGCATCATTACCCCCACTTTTATCAGGTGAGCGGAAGTGGGGGTATATAGCTTACTTAATATCACATTTTCCCACTACTCAGGTAGCTAAACACATATCCTAACTTGACCACTTTAAGAAATAATTATTTGCCACAATTTGTATATTAGACTTTACTTAAACAGTGGAGTAACAATTTAGGATGAACCGTATTTTGCCAAGAAGCTAGCAATGACACAAAAAATGCATTCTCATATTGCACGATGCCCTACGATTTTAACATGGCCTGCTTCTTCTTTTTTTTCTTCCTGTGATGATGTAACTTATTCAAAAATTGTCTTATAGATTAGAATTTTGTGTGTGTGTGTGGATAATGACCAAAGAAACTGTCCGTGTTATCAGATTCTATTCAGTAATTACTTCTAAAGGCACTATATAAAACAGAAATTCTAGATATCTAAACAATCATAGGCTAGCAAGTATACTAAATTTAAAGAAAAGATTAACTGAATAATGAACCAAACAAACATTTATTAGGACGCACATTAAGTTTTATTTACATCCTAATAATTACCTGTCTGAAAATTCTACTAATTTTTCTAAATACCGAATATCACCTAAAATGGGTTATGGTATGTATAAACCACGTTTGAAATTAGATCTAAAATATTGGATTTATTATTATTATTTTTATAAAAACGTTATTTTGCCTGAATTCTAGTAAATAGAAATGAACAGTTTTCTCCAGTGTATACAACATCGAAAGTGCCATCTACCCATACATTTTTGCATATTTTAAAATTTGCCTTAATGCATTAAAAAAAGCTATTTCATTGCAATTTTACCAAAGAAATTATCAGTTTTCGCCGTAACAGTACATTTTTGCGTAATAGTACATTTTTACACATGAACCAATTTTGAAATTTGGCTTACTACGTAATTTACTAGGTGTAAAATTGAGTTTAGACGATCACAATTCGAATAAGATCGGCCGAGCAAGATACACGAGTTTATTTTCAATATTTTTACTTCATTCCCACCAAGAATTTATAGGGTTTGGGAGAAGAATTTGTAACTTGAGACACCTTCTGAAACGTCTTAGATCCATTCCCTTCCATCTAAGTTTATAGAGGGCGCCACTAGCCTTATGTGAAAATTTCTACACAGTTTTCAGCCTAAAATTGAACGAAACTAGCTTGTATTTAATTATTATTTAGTTTAGCTCAGTTTTAATTTAGTCTACTTAGGGCTGAAAAATGAGCAAAAATTACCAGATGGAACGTGTGGCGCCCTCTGAAAACTCGGACGGAACTAATTGAAATGGATCTAGGACGATTCAATAGGGACTTTTTCAAGTTACAAATTCTCCTCTCCAGCCCTATAAATTCTTGTTCCTACTCATCTTCCACCATCGATCTTTACGAACGCATCCAGAGAGCCTTGCCACCACGAGCGAAATTTGCTGTAGAAATAATAAAAGAACCTACCATGCAGCTTCAATATGTGTGAAATTGGCAGCATCATGGTTTTTTGTTGTTGTTTTTAATTATTTTCTGCATTCTTCACAGTAAAACAACTTTAAGTATGATATATTATGCAAATGCATTTGTGTTTTTCATGCAGTGCTCAAGGCCACTAGCCTTATAGATCTGGCTCCTTACTGCTGATACTAAAAATATATTAAGCAGTCAAACAGGAATATCCGAATGAATATGTACTAAAATGTTTGGTAGGAATTTCCTTTTCAAACTCGTATATTTCATCCACCAAAGCTACCTTGTCACGGAATCAAATCAAAACAAAATTGAGAATGTTTTCGTGTCTGAAACAGACAAACACATCTAAAGACAATTACAATCACAGACAAACAGACAAACCAACTCTAAATTCAGCCAAGTATTTGACTCGCTCGCATCACTCGCTAACGCAAAAAATGTAAAACAAAAGTTTTCTCCACAACTCAAGTACTGAATGATTTTCATTATAGTAATCAAATCGAACGTGCTAGCTAATATCATACATCTGAATACATGGCCATTTTTAAACAGTTAGCCAACCAAGAAAAGTGAGCGAGGTCGAATACCCAATTGAAATGAATTTGTTGTGTCTGTCTGTTTATCAGTATAAACATGACAAAAATGTTCACAATTTTACTCTAATTTGATTGAAATTTATGACAAGGGAGCTTTGGTGCATGAGATTCACTAGTTCGAAGATAAAATACTAACCTCATATATTTTCGGAGATATTCGTGTTTTCCATTGGATGGCATAGCTGACTTTCAGCAGCTGTGGTAAGGGACCTCGACGTAAGCTATAAGGCTAGAGACTCTACATTAACAACGCAAAACTACTTTCCGTAATGTACCATAGTGAAAGTTCTTTTAGTTGTGAAGAATGCAAAATATAATCCAAAGCTAAAAGTAACACGAAAATAAAACCGCAGTGAGAAGACAAAAAGACATATCTGTCGTTACATCATGGGACTGCAGTTGTATCAGGTTGGATACAAACTGTTACTTTAATTGGATTTCTTCCAAATATTTATCATATTATATTTCTGTTCTGTTTGGTTTACTATTTTTAATTTGCACTTTCGAAAAAGCACTCGAGTAAGGTGTAGCGTAAATTGTCACTTACACCCGACCCGACAGCAGGTTGTTGGGCAAAGGTCAGGAACGGTTATTTTGATTTGGTTTAAGTTCTTAGAAAACACTGGCCGCACATTGGACTTCACTGTAGTTCCCATATGCCACAACGGATGGTTTATTTTACATCTAAAAGAAAGACATTTGCATAAACTTTTACAAACTTAGCTGCAGTGATTACATGAAATGAAAATGAACTAAAGTATGGTGTAATTTTGATCTCCTCCCAAAAAAAATTGTTAACGATTCCCGCCAAGCTTTTCGGCAGTTTAAAGTCATTATATCAAGAACCAAGCTCTTTCACCAATTTAATTCCACCGAGTAATAGTTCGAAGTTAAAGGGAAAATATTTAACAGTTGAAGTGTTGGTGTGTTCCAAGTCTTGCCTCTGGAATGGAGGCAAGCCTTCATTGCACTTACTGGCTGTTAGGGTCACTCCATGTATAGTTTTGTGGCTCACCTTTCAGGTGGCACCACCTTGTGTCACGATTGTTAATGAAGGTTTGCTCTTACAGGAAGCATATGCTCACTCTTCCGTTTACTCAACCCAGTTCTAGTTATTGAATTCACACACAGTCAGTAAGACAATACAGCAAATGGCGAACGAGGATGTTAAAGGTCTAATTTTAAATTAGACCAAAAATGAATTTCGAGTAACGTAAGTTAAGAAACCTAGTTCAGACAACCGGCTGGAGTATCAGTTTTACAGTGAACCGGCCTCAGTTTCGAAAAACCTTGTACGCGATCTCGTATGGAGTGAGAGCGGGAGTAGATGGCTCCGGGGATTTGATAAACCGAGAAGACCTACGGAACTATTTCTACTTCTGGCTCACATATGAGCGTAAGGTATTTTCTTGTCCTTGGCTGGTTGAAGCAATTTTGTCTCCCATGCTACGGACAATTGTGAACTTGAAATTCATTAGCCTATAACCTTTGGCCTGATAGCCGGGGATAAAAAAGTACGGACGGGTTGTGTACAGTTATCAGTGACCTTCTACTGCTATAAAGTAGGGTTAAAGTATCCTAGAGTGTTTTCGCCACTCTAAGGAGTGTGCGTTAGATGTGTGTAGCTACATAAGCAAGTTGAGCCGTACTGGATAAGTGAGCCATAAACCAGTAACCAGTAAAAAGCCTATTGACTTGTACATTTTTTCCTTGGGTAAACCAAATTGACAGGTTTAAAGAAAAAATTAATTTGAAGGGGTTTAAAGAAACTTAACCAGTTAAAAGGTATTCAATTGCAAAATTAGTGCTAAAGTGGGTATAAATTTACAGGTTTAAAACGTAAATTTATTAAAAAATAGCGGTAGGAGTGTTGAAAATCATTTACATTTTCGTAAAAGATTAGGCTGAAAAGCAAAAGTGGTGTATTATGTCAAAAACAATTTATATGGTATAAGCTTACAATTTACAAGTAAACACTCGTGAGCAGCCTATGAGGTGAAAAGTTTGCAATTTTGTGTAAAACGTGTGGTTATATTCACGCCATCAAATTTACCGGGTGCTCATTCATGCATAACATCAAGTTGTGAACTGGGCCTAGTAAATTAGTGGAATGGTCGAAGTGTGATTTCATGTAGTATTTTAAGGTTTGGAGTAAAAACCAAGCCACATATAATGCCGTTCATGGTTTACCTTGGTGTGAATCGCCCTTATTCAAGTATTTTGTAAAAACTGTGTTTTAAAACAAATATAATGTATGTGATGCTGCTGCGCAGGTCTAATGGCATCTGCCTAGACAGACCAGTATGAATAAAACTTTAATAAATAATTCTGACGCAATTATTTAAGAGTAACCTAGTAGGTTACTAAAAGTGTTGATAGCAAACTTAAAAGGCTAAAAGTGTATAAAGCAAATTACAGCAGTAAAAACTTACATAATTGTATAAATTATTAAGTAGAGGTAAATCGTAGTAAAACCAAAATAGTACTCTAAAAAGTACATATGGTGAAATATTCAAGTGGTTCTGGTACCGAACAAGAGCAATCTAGCGACAGTGATGTAAGTCCTGACTCAGATTTGGAAGTAAAGTCAGTAACTCTAATAACTATTGTTAATTTTACAAGAGTTAGGACTGATAACTGGAATTTAATTCCCGAAATAAAAGGACATAGGCTGACTTTAGCAGCAGATTGCAGTTCTGACCTCACTCTTTTGCTTGAAAAATGGTACCACAGTTACTTTTCAGACGTACCCTTAAAACCGGCAGGGATTCACCTTCATTCGTGAAACGGGGGAATAACGAAACTGTTGGGAGAATGTGAATTGATTGTGTCCATTCATGGTAAAAACGCAAAGCCATAATTTCTCCGGGTAATCACAAACCAGTTATGGGTAAGGCATGGCTGGAGGCTTTAGATGAGGACATGAAGCAATTTTTTTTCGAAAGAATATAGTTGCTGCTAATACCAAAATACAAAGTGTCATGCACAGCCAAGTAAATACCATTTCGGAAACAGATATTTTTGAATGTTTTCCGGACCTGTTTTTACCGGGTTTGCGAACTTTTAGAAACTTTAAAGCTCAAATGCTACAGCCTGATGCAGTGCCAAAGTTCTGCAAGCCCCGACCTGTACCTCTCGCAGTTATCGGGAAAGTCGAGACAGAACTCAGTAGGCTAGTTAAGGAAGATATGTTAAAACCTGGGGACTGTAGACCCTAGGTAACCCCCACGGATTTAGTTTTTAAGCTTGATTTTAGTGTGTGGCTTGTAGGTGACTACTCTATCACTGTCAATGCTTAGCTTGAAATCGAATAACATCCAGTACCTAGAGCTGCAGATTTGTTCAGTAAATTGGCGGGGTATGACACCTTTTCGATCATTGATTTAGCTACGCTTTTCTGCAGATTGAGCTGGAGAAGGCCTCTAAAGCACCTTTAACAATTAACACCTGTAAAGGGTTGTTTCAGTGGAAAAAACTTCCGTTTGGCTTTGCGAGTAATCCTGGAATTGTTTAGAAACAAATTGAGCGTGTCTTAAACGATATTCCTTTAGTGTCACCCTTCGTGGATGATATCCTTGTAGATGGCAAGGGAGAAGAGCACAATGAAACTCATGAGTGTCTTGCAAGCTTTGCAGGATAACGGTGTTAAGGCCAAGAAGCTGAAGTGTAAGCTTAACCAAACTAGAATAATGTACTTGGGTTTCCACCTCGATAAACATGGAGCCTCGAATCAGCCTGAAGTGCACAATGCAATAAAATTGGCCCTGACCCCTCAAACAGTCAAGAATTAAAGTCTTACTTAGGATTTATAAATCAGTGTTCAAAGTCCTTTCCTCATCTAGCAACTACTTTAGCTCTGCTAAATAGGCTGTTGTCACCAACCGTCACGTGGGAATAAACTACCGCCAGTTCAAACGCTGTGAAAGAGGCCACGGTGGCTTCTCTTAAGGTAAACATTCTAATGCACCATGACCCTGATTTACCACTCAAACTCAAGTGTGACGCGTCCCCCGTAGGCATTGGCACGAGTTTGATGCATACACTGCCGAGTGGTAAGGACAGCGTTTGCTTCACGGGCCTTGAGTAAGGCGGAGGGTAACTATGCCCAATTTGATAGGGAAGCACCTTCGGTGGTATTTGAGGTGGTTTGTCAGGAGGTTTGTCTTGCAAACAGATCAACAAGCTCTCCTGTGGATATTTAGCAGCAAAGTGATCATCCTTGTTATGGCGGCTGCCCGGATTCAAAGGTAGATGCCGTATTTAAATGGCTACCCTTTTGAGTTGCAACATATCACAGGCAAGCTTAATTTAACGGCAGACTATTCATCTAGGATGCCAACACCGTGCACTCTTCCTTCCATGTAGGTCCCGGGTTTGAAAGTCATGAACCTAGAAACTATAAATACGTTACTCATATTACCAAAACAGCTGGGAAGTGCACACGGCTGGATCCAATTTTGGCTACAGTCATGCATTACACGCGTGATAGCTGGCCTGATACCATGGATAACGATGCCTTAAGACCATTCTTGTCAAGTAAACTAGGGCTTTCTATTGATCAAAACGCTTTGTTTTGAGTAGTATAAAATTTGGCGGAAAGCAGGCCCTTTTGAGCAACCCCTCGTCCCCCCCCCCCCTGCAGGCCCTCTCCTAATTTTTTGCATTTTAAAAGTGTCCGGGGCGTGAAACTTTCTCGTTCGGTTGCTTATCAGGAAAACCCGTGCTATTTGAATATTTATTGCGGGTTTTTTTTTTTTAAAGCACGGTGAGCATTTTTCACAAGTTATGCGTATTTTTTTTATGGATGAGGGGTGTGACTTTCTAGCGCATAGACCATTTGATACGGGGAACGAGCGGTGGGTATAAAATGCGCGGATAATTTCGTCGATCTTCATATCAACCATGGCTGCCTAATACAAGGTGGTCTCGAGGTTCCAGTGCGAGAAATGCAAGCTTTAGTTTTTATTGCGAGAAAAGGTGGAAAGTCATTTGCTGAAGCCTTGCGTTTTAAACTTTACTTGTCTTGATTGCGGAGGACTCGCTTCTTCCTACGATGAAGTTTTGGCGCACAACGACCTATGCGATGAAAAAATGACCACGCTTAAAAAAAATCAAGTTTGAATGTGCATATTTCTGCGAAGCTTGTCGGAAGTATTTTCTCGATTTAGCTAAAGCTACGGTTCATACCAGGATTTCACATTCATCTCTTTTGACGAACGAAGAGACGGTTTCGGTAGATAAAAAAAAAAGACCAATGATGATTGATGAAGAAAAAAACGAGAGATGTCTGGCAATGAGATTTTCTTGTGTCAATACTGTGAAAAGACGTTCAGGAACAATAAGTATACACGGAGACACGAAAGGCGTCACGAAGGAAAATGTAACGTGAGCTGCAAATCGTGCGGTGTGACTTACTCTAATCAGCACGCGTATAAACGGCACAAGTGTGGTGGGCCTGTAAAACAACGTGCATTGGAAATTGGAGAGTCTTCAAAAATGAGGCGTAAATTGTCTATTCCCAAACTCAAACCTGTGTTGAAGAAAAAAATAATTTCTCAAATACCCGCAAATTTCAATTTCGTTGTCAACAATGACAGATCTCTAATTATACTTATAATAGAGGATACCAGAATCGACTGGGCCTTGTCCTGCATAATTCACGATTTGAAAGAGAAGACGGAGGTGACAGACGATATCGAACTCGAGGTGAGGCCTTTCAGTTTGGAATTAGGAGCATTTGATCCAGTGCGCGATGCTTTCAACAGATGCTTCTTAACTTTTAGGTGGGATTTTATGCAGGATGAAATGCACTACGAGCCCTTGATTTTGTTGGAACAAAACGAGTACAAATATTGGAATCTTTTAGAAAAATGTCAACGTCTCATGGTAAATATAAAAGCTCAAATTGGATTATGCATTCTCTTCGAAAAAGCGTTGGATTATTCGGAAACTACTAAAGCTTATTTTAACTCCAACCTGACCAGAGTGGAGGTTCTTTCGGAAATGTCGAACAAGATACTGCATAGTATTGGACAGTTTGCCGTAGAAGGAAGTGGATGGGTTGTCAAGCAATGAGTGTGCACCGAACTATGTGTTGGAATTTATAGACCTTTTACCGGGAAAGGTTACGTAGCACTTCCCAACAACCTCAAACTAGGCCCCGATATATTGGTTAATGTGCGTAGTGATGATGATAGATGTTTTCTGTGGTCCGTGTTGGCTAGTATACACCCCGTTCCATCTTCACAACATGATTGGGAAACGAAACATTATCTGTTTCATACGCACGAGTTAGTTGTAGGTGTGTTGGACCCCGTTCCTTTATCCAAAATCGCGGTGTTCGAAAAAGCCAACAACATTTCGGTATCTGTTTTAGGTTTCAAGGATTATGAGCCTTCTGTTTATCGCGCGAGTTCCTTAGTTGAAAGTAAACATCATGTCGACTTGCTTCTTCTCAACGGACACTACGTGACGATAAAAGACTTCAGCAAAATCATCGCGAGTTTCAACCCCAACAAGCGCTTGAAGTAGTTTTGCAGGCATTGCTTACACGGTTTTCGAAATCGTTTCAGGTATGAAAACTACCACCTTCCTTCTTGCGTGGGAGTTCCGTATCAAAAGACCACATTGCCCAACAATGACATTATCCGATTTAAGAATTTCAAGAACGAACTCATAAGGTTGTACATAGCTTATGTGGACTTTGAAGCGGCGCTGCACCCATTCGCCAGTTGCGATGGAAACGATACATACATCAGAGTTAACCACATTCACCAAGCTTGCAGTTTTGCCTACGTGATTGTATTCTAAGAAATTGTACAGAGAAGTAGACTGCGTGCAAGTTTTCTTCGAATCTATATTACAGGAGCAGAAAAAGATCGTAACTTACGTGGATTCCCACACGCAACGAATGTAACATTTAACCAAGGAACAGGGGTTGCTGTACAAAGAAGCTGCGGTGTGCCATATCTGCAAACAAGGAGCATTCATCCCACCCCAAGCATAACGGGTTTATGAAAGTAAGAGACCACGACCACATCATCGGTGACTTTAGAGGAGCCACACACAGCAAGTGTAACTTTTCTTACACTTTAAACAAAAATATAGCGGTTGCATAATTTCGTCGTGAATGCTTTGAGTTCATTTATAGATTTGAAGGCTCTGCATAATGTCATGATCAGCAGCATGAGATTGGGTGGTTTTACATTCATAGATAGTCTAACGTTTATGATGGCATCATTGGAAATTCTAGCTTCAAACTGAAATAGCTTTAGCATTATGGACAACCTTTTCAAAGGTGAATCCATGGAGCTCGTACGAGGCCTTAAGCGAAAAGGTGTGTTTCCCTATGAATACCTGACAAATGTGGAAGTGTTTGAGGAGAGGAGTTTACCTCCTATGTCGGCATTTGTCTCGTTGTTGAAAGGAGCGATCTGCTCCGAAGCTTATCAACACGCGATGAAAATTTGGGATTTAGGCAAATGCAAAACGTTTGGAGATTACCACGACCTGTATTTGTGGACGGACGTCGGGCTTTTAGCCGATGTCTTTAAAAAGTTTAGAGCGACGAGTTTGGCTAGTTACGGATTGGACCCCTTCCATTACATTTCTACACCCTCCCTATCTTGGGACGCGGCGCTCAAGAGGACGGGAGTGTCTTTGTATCTCTTCACTAACATTGACATGCATCTTATGGTGGAAAAGGGTATAAGAGACGTTGTCTCGTTTATAGCTAGAAGCTACGCTAATGCCAACAACCCGTATATACCATCTACCTTCGACCCTGATAAAAAGAATTCTTACATCATATTTTTGGAGTTCAACAACTTGTACGGTTGTGTAATGTGCGAGTATCTACTGACTGGAGAGTACGATTGGGTGCCGGAAGACCAACACGAGGATATAAATCTCGACAATTACGGCGATCAGAGTGACAAGGGGGTGATATTAAAGTGGACTTGTAATACCCCGAGATGCTTCATGCTTTCCCGATGCTTTCACAATGATTTCCCGTTAGCCCCGGAGCACATGAAAATCACAAAGTCTATACTTTCTCCTTTCAACTGTCAGGCAATCGAGGATTTACGGTTAACGAATAGCAAAGGCCTAAAGTTAACAACTAACCTTCGCTCAAAGACAAACTACGTCATGCACTATAGGAATTTGAAATACTACATCTCTCTCGGCATGGTTCTCAAGAAAATACACAGAGCGATCAGCTTTAAGCAAGCCCCTTGGCTGAAACTTACATAGAGTTTAATAACGAGAAACGACAAGCAGCTAGTAACGATTTTGAGACAAACCTCTACAAACTGCTAAATAATTTGACTTTCGGTAAGACGATAGAGAACAAGCGCAACAGAAACAACGTCTTGATAGCAACGACGAAATAGAAAGCTATCAAGTAAGTGTCTCACCCCCACACCACGAGTTTCACTTCTCTATGTGAGGATTTGGTCATATTTACAAAGACTCCCGCAAACATCATCTTGAACAAGCCCATTGTGGTTGGGTTTAGTGTCTTGGAACTGTCAAAGTTGTTAGTCTACCGGTTTCACTACGATCAAATGATAAAAAAGTACGGACCAGAGAGATGTAAACTCCTAGTCGCGGATACAGATAGTCTGTGTTACAAGATAGAAACGGACGATGTTTACAAAGATAAGGAAGAAGATGCTTCGTTGTTCGACACATCCGACACCCAAACGATCATTTCTTACACTCCAACATCAACAAAAAAGTATTGGGGGAAGATGAAAGACGAGAGCGCCGGGTGCCCAATTTCCGAGTTTGTAGGGTTAAAGTCGAAGCTCTACAGCGTTTTACAATTGGATGGGAAGAACAAAATGGCTTGCACAGGCATTACGAAAACAGCACAAGTGGAGCACGAAACATACAAGAATGTGCTGTTTAATAATAGCGTCATGAGAACTCAGGGATCTTACATTCGTTCGGAGGTGCATGAACTAAAAACTGTCACCATCAACAAATTGGCTTTCAGTCCCTACGACGACAAGAGATGGGTCTGCGACGATGCAGTCAGTACTCTAGCTTATGGAAACGTGAATTCAGCTTAAACTATCTATATTATCTGTCCAACTGTTGTACTTGGAGTCATAGTCCTTCCATTTAACGAAATAAAGCATTTTTCCATCTTTTCCCTTCTTTTTACGTAATACTTGCTCCACCAGAAATAATTCTGGAACTTGGTTTTTTTTAATTTTCTGTTCGTAGAAACCTCCGAGCACCGGTTCACCCGACTCGTCCTTTAAAAGATACGTAACTGGTTGGGTTTTTGCACTTTACAGATCGTGAATACTTAGTTGGTAAAATTTTGCAAATATTCTTGTCGAAATTTTTTTTTACTTTAGAAGTCCTGACTTCATTTCCTACGGCGAACTTGGGTTTCTTCAGCAGTTGTTTAGGGCTAGTTCATCTCAGCAACGGTTCATGACATCTGGTTACTTCCCTAGGTTTCAGTTTTGTGGTGGAATAAACCATGTCGTTGTATTGCAAAACCAACTCATCGATAATGTGAATCCACTTGTAATTCCCCTGCCTGGTGAATTTTTTCCCACATTAGAGTTTTCAGTGTTCTGTTGAAGCATTCAACCACACTCGCTTTCTTCTCAGAGTACGTAGAGTACATGTTGATGTTAAGGAGCCTTAGTAGCGCTTTAAAGTCTTTATTGTAGAACTCGCTACCTAAATCGACTTGTAAATTTTTAGGGACAGTCGCACCGAGAGTTTCTTCTTGAAAGCTTCGGTAACATCTAGACCGGTTTTAGATTTAAGAGGAATGGCCTAAGCAAACTTGATCATGACGTTAAGGCAAGTCAGTAGGTAGTTAAATCATTTTTTTTAGCTTAGCGTACGGTATAATCTCCACCAAGTCAGTCTGCCATAGATCGTTTAGGTCCAGTACAATCACTTTCCGTCTCAGAAAATTTTTCCACGTTGGTTTGTGAAGTTCGTTTACGAGTTGATCCATTTCGTTTTTTTTCCCCATTCCGAATTTTATTTTTGTTTGCATTAATTTTTTAACGATCGATGCGGCTAATTTTTCTATACAAGAAACTGAAGGATCCTTGCATACTTTTTGAGCTTCAGACATTAGAATTTTATCGGCAACGTGCCTTTGGTTTAAATCTGAACTTTTTGAGTAGGCAATATCGTGATCTTTACACGTCTCGTCCAATTCATTTATTCCTTTATCACCTCTAGCTAATCTCTTTTCTAGTTTTGTTCCAAGCCCGCATTATTGGTACCTGGGCAAATGTAATTCTGCGGGCAAATGGTCAATCAGTTTCTTTACGATGCCCTCCCAAGATTTAACGAAGGAAGATTTTTTGTTTCACACACATCACAAAACACTACTTCCATTCGTCTGTTATTTTTCGATATTGAAATAATAGGAGGTTCAGGTCGGTTAGATGTGTGGCGTTTAGATTTCACGCAAAACTATATCTTGGTTGCTTTTTAAAATTATACAAACAATTTTTAACCTAACCCTAAATTTTGATAAGCGATATTTTTTTTATGACTGGCGATGACGCTTCGTTGTTCCAATTCTGATAAAATTTCAATCATCTCATTCCTGTGACCATCGTGCCCCGCTCTCGGGTGTAGCCGTACAAAAGCCTCAATCTCCTGACCAGGTCGTTTGGATCGTCGTAACACTTGTAATCCACCGTTCTAGCATACCCGTTTTTTTTTTCACCAGGCCCCTCCCCTTTTTCTTCGTTGTCATATTCTCCCAAATAGGTCCTATTATCGCAGCGTACTTGGCACCGCGATTAGACTTGGGTTTTCAAGTACCCGGATCGTTGATTTGATAGATGGCATTCGTATTTTTCAAAAGAGACGCGTAAGATGCCTTGACATCAGGATACGAAGGTTCTTTCAGGTCCTTAAAAACCAGCAAAGTCCAAAGTGCTCGTCGTCCCGGTAACTGTTTACCTCCAACAACTATATCGTTCTCGAATATTTTTACGGGTTTATTCGCCATCGTCAGTTCTCTCGTTTTCATGTCATATTGCAGTCCAAAGATTGGGTCGGAATCCTTGGGATTTTCGAAAAATTTGAGTAGGAACTATTTTGCCATTTGTCCTATGATTTGCCCTGGTAACAGACTATCCAAGGATCTGACGGTGGGGAAATTCGGAATTTCTGGAGGTGTCGAAACGGGTCTGTTTTAAATTGCCGAAAGAACGGGGGTGACTTTCAGTCCTGTACTGGTAGACGTGTATTCGGTTCGCATAGCTGGAGCCGGAGTTGCATATTCGGATACATTGGGAGAAATGGGAGGATCTCGCGCTATCGGAGTCGAATGGTCAACGAAACTGGGAGGTGTCTGCAATTAAAACTTTCCCATGTCGTGCATTGTTCCCTCAGTTTCCCACCCACCCTCATCATCATCATCATCCTCTGACTTATAAGTTTTCACAGGAGTAGCAATTCGTATACGTTTCGCTCGTTTTTTAGTTGGAAACCCAAAAACTACCTTCGAAGGACTCGCTGTGGGTGTTGGTTTCGGGATGGTTGGTTTCAAAGTACTAACAACGGGTTTAAAAAACTCTTGCAAAGATTCTTCTTGTACTTACTCATCCAAACGTTGTTCCCAAAAATTTTTTGTTTAACGTTTTTTAGTTTAACAATTTCACGTTTCGTTTCCATTTTTTTTTTTTTTCGGCTACCTTTTTTACGCACGAAAACGAACGTTTATAACGCCCTTCACTTAACGTTTTGTCGATCAATAAAAATCCGTACGGGTCGTCCCAACACGTTCTACACAATGTTTTCAACTCGGGAAATTCCATGTCAGGACCGATGTGATTTTCGTACAGATGTCTTAGGTTTAATTCGTCCACAGGAAATACGATTAATAAATTGGCATTATCTGTAATCTCGTGCTTGGGAATTCTTGTATAGGACTGACTGCAATAAAAAACATTGGCATTCGAATGGCGCCCTTGAGCGAAGTAATGCTCGATGTTATTTTGTTTGTCCAAAAGCACAACATCGAAAACGATGAGATTACGAAATGTAGAATCCAACTCCTAGGGAGGAATCAGATCGTTTTGCGAATCGTGAAAACTCGCTATCTCTCGCCCCACCACTCCTCCAATTTTACACTCCGCAAATACAGACTGTAAAGCTTGGTATTTTGGTTGACACAAAGTTTTACTATAGACATGTAATCTGTCGTAATCTAGCCACCCCTCGTTGCAAATAAAATTAAACAGTAGGTTCGTTTTCCCACAGTTTGCGGGACGTATAATCAGGCATATAATGTTCGAGGGTAGAAATAAGTGATTTTTTTAGTTCTTTGCGGGGGGCAAAAAAATCGTAATTTAAAATTCTTATTGTTTTTTTTTTAGATTTATTCAGAAACCAAACTCATAAAGTCTCGATCAGAAAATTTATCGTTGGTCATATTAGGTTCAGCAACTCCGTATTCTACGTTGCACCAAAGTTTCACGGTGCTAGGAGTGTCGTTGCTGACGTACACAGAGTTAATTTTACCACTAACTTCCGACAAGGTCATAGTTCCGCACGAAGGAAAGTCAAACCACGGTTTTTTCATTACGTTTTTGTTAAGTTTCTATTTAGTTTTGTGGATATCGTTGTACACCCAAGTTCTAAGGCAGAGCAGCTTATCCGCATAGTTGGTATCTTCGTTCGCCTTTTTGCAGAACAAGTAGCAGGTGTAAGATGCAGGTGCAAGTAATTGGGATAATTCAACATCGACAAAGAAGTGGGTTTATGCTCGTCAATTTAGACATTAAATTTTTTGCAGATGTACTGTCTAAGATTTTTCAACGCATTTTGAGTTTCAGGGTCCATCGGCAAAATCCAACCCTTGTGCTTGGAATCTTTGTTCAAAATGGGAGAACCTACTCCTTTTAAATCTTTAAATTCTACAGGAGACAATGTATACTTTACTCCATTTTTTTACTTGGTTGCCTTCTCCGTCTTAACTTCTAACGAATTTGTTTTCCAGCAAATTGGAGAGATGCGTGCACCAGGCAGGGTGAGGCTTTTTGAATTTCTTTTCTTTTGGTTATTCTAACTAGATAAACTACTGTCTCATCATATCTAAAACAATCTTGTAATCGTGTCCCTCCGTCAATGAATTTAGAAAAAACAAACAGAAATGACCGCACTATATTTGATTAAAATTCTGTACCCCATCATGATTGTATTTAACAGGTCCCAAGTACTTGGAGATAAGACTCGGGAGGACCCAGATTACCGAAACTATCGAAATAACAGGGTTTGCCCATAACTGTCGAGTTGGCCACCCAATGGCTGCCGTCTCCGGCGTGAAAGTCTTCGAGATTGATGATTCGCCCCAAGGTTTAGGTTTTAGGGGTAACCGATCGTTGCTAAAAGTGCCTCTGTATTTAGGAATTTTCAAGACTTTGACCAATGGGTTTAAGTCCATATTCGTTAATGGTTTATTAAAATCGATCAGACCCTCGCTGGCTTCACAAAGAGCCCTCTGCCACGACTCATTTTTTTTCGGCTTTTTTTTCGTTTCAAACCCGACCCTCAATCTTCTTGTTATGTGTCACCATCTCGGCCAGTACCTTAGTATCGTTCTGAGCTTTCTTAACAGCCTTAGTTATACCTGCTGCACTTCCTGCTAACCCTCCCACACAGGCTATGAGTGGGCTGAGCAATGCCAACAGCGGTAAAAACCCTCCTCGTTTTCTTCAGTTTTCAGTCTTGCGTCTTTTCAATATTTTCGCCATTTCTTTTTTATTATATTAATAAATAACTTCGACTTTGCCTCTATCCAATTTCAAACTCATTTTTCTATCTTCGATCAGCAGCGCGTGACAGGTTGTGTAGGCGGGGACAGTGGCATGAAATTTTAGTTTAACTTGCACATCGACGACGCCCGACTAAAGTCTCTCTGACTGTTTGGAGCAATCCAAAACCACTAGAGAGTAAGTCTTTTTAAACTGAACCAAATAGATGCAGAGATCCCCAACATCGTACAAAGCGCGTCTAAACTGCTGAGCCATTCTGTTCAGGATGGAATATTCTCTGCTAGAAAAATTTATGCCTAAATCGAGAAAGGGGTAACGCTTGGAATTTAAAGTTATGTGAGACTACAGTTATCGAAAACAGCGGGATTTTTAGTTTAAGCATCTTTTCTGTTAGTCTGCAGAGCTAGAATGACCCACCTATGCTTTTCCACCGCTGAAGTAGTGAGAACCCTCCACGTGAAGCTGGTGCTCTGTGGCAATTCGCAAGAATCTTAATTCCAGTGTCTAAGGCCCAAATCCACGTTCATCCCACCTCCATGTATTATAAAAGCCTGAATTTTTGCTCGTCGGACGTTGTGACGTGCGGCACGTCCCACGAAACACCGGTCAATTCGACTTTTCCGGCAGCAGTGGTAGCAGCCCTAAATACAGCATCGTCGTTGCTCGCCCTAGACAACGTCAGCACGTGCTTGGTACCATAGAGTACCTTGTCCCATGCAGTGTTTTAAAGTAATGGCGAAGGAGAAGCTCCCTCTAAGGACAGGTTCCTTCACGATGGTGGAATGTCTCAATTTGAATCCTATGTTATCGTCCAAACTGGCAGTGGACGCTTCGGCAGCGTCTAAAGCCCAGCATTTCCCCAGCAACGATACTTGATCACTCGAGCCATAGGTGAGCAAGCCTTTCATCAGTGTTCCGGTAATTTAATTCATCGACGAGCTTGTTCCCAAGTGATATTTATGCTGGAAAACAGGTACATGGGACCGTTATTGACGAGAGTAGCGCTTTTCAGCAGCTTGCCTCTAATCAAAAGATAACTGTTAGCAACATGCAGGAACAAATCCTGGTTTTCGAATATAATGATAATTTCCGAATTGACATTGTTAAGGTTAGTTCCTACAATCGGATTATATTCATGAAAAAAATAACTCTCTACAGAGGAATTGTGTTGTAACGATTCGTTTATGTTCAGATAGTCTTCAATTAAACTCATCTTCTAGCCACGGTTATAAATCTGATGAATGCTCGGTTTTTTGGCATTAATTTATTATTATCTTTGACTAATCCTTTTCCCAGTATTCTTTTTTTCATTCGAATACCAACATGCCTTTTGTTTTTTATATAAGGATTATTTTTTCGATCTGAGGTGAAGACGGACCGTGAGCGTTTCGCCGTTTAAATTTATTATTTCATTATCTTGAGAAGTTAACCAAATGCAGATATTTCTAATCTTATCGGTAGTGACTGGCAAATAACTCAAATTTTGAGGAGCAATTATCATCTTGTAACCGGGCGGCACTCCCGGATAGAAAGCGTAAATGCAAGGATGCATGTCGTCATTCACGTACGAGGACCCTATTATATTAGTGTGAACAAAAATCGTATTGATGCCCAAAATATGGTGTCATCATAGAGACACCACAATGGTAGTCCACAATGGTAGTCATGTGACATACTCTATATAAAGGCTGTACCTTGGCAATAAAGCTGTACTTCAAGTGTTAGCCTACAGCACTGTGTTCCTAGTGTTATTATGCCTTAGTTGAACCTACCAATGTATGAATGTCACCCTCATACATTACAGGCGGTACTAAGGTTTAAATTAATTATTAGCTTGATAGGTTTTGCAACCATGGAGAGTGCTCCTCATCTGTGGTAAGTAGTAATTTTTTTTCATTTTTTGCAAATGAAATTAGTACTCTGTGGAACTATCAGAGCTTAATATTTTTCAAAAGTGTACTGGGTTTAGGAACTTTCGTGGTACGGAATGATAATAGTTAACTTTGGTACCTTATTAACTAGAACCGAAATGGGCAATTGGATTTATTACAGTTAATTTTACAATGGCAGTGTTCTAGAGCGACGCACTGGCGTGTCCGCACAGGGAGTACTATAATCCTGAAAGTTTGAAAAATGCGCTGCTAAATTAAGCCTGTTAAATTTGATTGTGCCTTTGCCCATATTCGGGCTGGTGTGTGCCGGTGTTTAAAATTTAGCACTGTGGCGTTTATGCTTTTAAACGATGAAACTTGGTCTGAAATAGGCCTGCTGTGTTGTTTTGTTTAGACGTTTAGTGAAACGGCTAACAATTAAAAGCCTAGTCAATTGTTTAAGTTGTAAGCGCTTGAATTTAAAACTAGGTAGGCTGCGGTAGTATAGTGGCTTAGTTGTTAAGCAAAAAATCCGTTTAGTCTCTAGTTGCTTCCAGTTTATTAAATTAAATGGAATTGTAATTAAATTATTTTTGTAATTTAATTTGTTAAGTGTAGGCTTATGCCTGAGACAGGTGAAGTGATTAAAACTCCTGTAGTTGCTGTTTTAAATACAGAATAGGGTGCTAGCACCAGTGTAAGTTTTTTCGCTGGCTTCGTGTACCTCTGGGCCTTGCGTCCAGTCCTGGAATTTTCCAGAGGGTCATCATGCAGATCACGAGTAAAATCCCCAAATGTTCACCATTTTATGATGACATCCTCGTGAGCGGGAAGGGGGAAAAGCATGACGAATCTTTAAATCAGCTGCTAACTGCTCTACAGGATACAGGGGCTAAGCTTAGGATCGAAAAGTGTAAACTGTCGCAACCTGAACTAAAATATTTAGGTCATATGATAAATGCGGAAGGCCTGCACACACTCCCTGAGGTGATTGAAGCAGTCACAAATACACCGAATCCAACTTGTATTCAAGAACTGCAGAGTTTCTTAGGATTCGAGAATCATTACTCAAAATATCTGCCTAACCTTGCTCATATTCTTTCCCCTGTTACCCGGTTGTTAAGCCCTAAAGTAAAGTGGACATGGGGGACTGAATGTGACCAAGCTGTTAGCAAAGTAAAAGAATTATTTGTCAAATCCAAAGTTTTGGTACATTACAACCCAAAATTAAAGCTTAAACTGGTTTGTGACGGCTCACCCTATGGGGTGGGGGCGTGCCTGATGCATGTCATGCCTAATGGCGAATCGCGCCCAATAGCTTCCGCTTCACGGAAGCTAACTAAAACCGAGCAAGGCTACAGTCATTTCGATCGTGAAGCTCTCAGCGTTACTTGGGGAGTTAAACGGTTCCATGAATACGTTTACGGTCAGAAGTTTATATTGCAGTCTGATCAAAAGGCTTTAATATGGATTTATGGCCCTAAAAAAGGTATACCGCAGATGGCAGCAGCACGTGTGCAACGTTGGGCGGTTATGCTTAAGGCTTATGATTATGACTTTCAACATATACCCGGCAAGCAGAATTTAACTGCTGACGCACTGTCTAGACTTCCACTCCCTAACGACAAGGAGTTTGAAGAGGCTGAAGAACAGTACAATGTACTAGCGTTGGAAACCATCTTCAACTTACCAGTGCTAAACGAAGCCTTGGTTATGGAAAGCAAGCGTGACAAACTATTGTCTAAAGTGTACCGTTACGTTAATCGTGGCTGGCCTGAAGTGTGTGATAATCCTGACATGCAGCCGTACTTCACACGCCGCAATGAAATCTCGATTGAAAGTGACACACTTTTTTGGGGATTCAGAATCGTCGTGCCAACAGCTTTAAGATGTCAGATTTTGAAAGATTTACACAGCTCACACCTTGGTATTGTTAAATTAAAGAGCTTGGCTAGGTCTAAGGTGTGGTGGCCTTCTATTGATGCAGATATTGAAAATAAAGTTAAATCCTGTTCTAATTGTCAAGAATTTAAGGATACTCAATCTGCAGGACCCAAGCATACCTGGGAGTATCCGCAAAAGCCAAATTCTAGATATCACGCTGATTTCTTAGGACCGTTGGACAATTTCATGTTTCTAATCCTAGTGGATGCACACAGTACAATTCCGTTCGTGCATAAAATGAAAACTACCACTTCAGCTAAAGTTATTGATATTCTGAATAACCACATTGCAGAATACGGGCTGATGGATTCCTTAGTTAGTGACAATGGCCCTCAGTGGACCTCTAAAGAGTTTAAATCGTGGTTAACAATTAACGGAATCCAACATCTATCAGGCCCTGCTTTCGCGCTGTGGGTTAACGGATTGGCAGAAATTTATGTCCGAAATTTTAAATGTGTCTACAAAGCTGCTCGGCGGGACGGATCCTAAATCCAGGAAAGTATAAATGCATACTTGTTATCGTCACGAATCACGATTAGTTCTACCACCCAAGCTACACCTGGTAAATTATTCTTCAACCGTGAGTTGAAATCCAGATTGGATTTGCTATATCCTGACCCTGTGTCCGTTGGAAAAAGAAACCAACAAAAACAGATTAAAAGCACCCAACATCGTGCGTCCGTGAACTATCAAGTTGGCGATAAAATCTGGTATCGTGATTATAGCAAAACTAACCCTAAGCTATGGTCGAGGGGGTCTATCAAGAAGAAGTTATCCCATCTAATCTATAGTGTACTTACTGAAGAGTCTGTTGAAGTGCGTAAGCACAGTGACCAGTTACGGCCGAGGATTAATCCAGTCGACGCCGTGGAGTTATCCCAAAATGCAAAAATTCGGGCGAATAATTCTGCCAATTGTGGCATGAATATTAAATGCCGTAATTCGAAAGAACACGTAGTTTCAAAGAAGCGATATTCTGTTGGTATGTCACGTCACAATCAGGTGATTCACGAGCATTCAAATTGTCGGCGGCAATCCGTGGGCCAATCACGGCGTTCCACCATTGCTAAGCAGGGAGCTACACCAATCAAAAGCCCCTCACCTGACAATTTACGAGTTGCGACACCAGGTGTCAGCACAATCCAGTCGAAATCACCCCACACACAGCCAGTGGGCGAGTCCGATGACGTCACTGTTCCCAGTGAGCTAGCCATGTCGCTAAACTTCAGCGTCTCCCAGCGAGATATTGGAGCGACAGGTGGCCTGGAGCCTCCTTTACTTACAAAGCAGTCTCCTACAAAACCATCGGAGACAGCTAAGGTGAAAAGCCAACAGAGAAAGCGTAAGGTTGCACCATCTTCACCACGTGCAGATGATGCAGTGCACCCTCCAATAGTATCAGGTCGTCCGAAGCAAACAAAACGAGCTCCGGACAAGCTCAATATTTAATAAATCGTAGGCTAATATGAGTGTTTGTAACCCGTTCTATGTCAGCCCGATTGGGGATTGTATTTTAGTTTGTGCGGTGCTCGCAACCTGTGTTTGAAATTGTTAATCGTGCAAGGGATTGACCTTTAAATTTTAATTGTGCCTATGGTTGGCAACATGTTGTGTTTTCAGGTTATTCGTGAGGAAAATTGATTCCTCGGTTTTAAAAAAATGTTTCTTTTCTCTTTCATGTAAATATTTCCTTCACGACCGGACAACTGCTTTGGGAGCTGAAACAGCCTACGGCGTGAGCTAACTCATCTGTAACTAACAGATGTACTCAGCAGCCACATGTTTGCAACTAATCAACTCCGTTGTAAGCAGCAGTTGTTGTTATAACCAAAAGTCAAAAAAGAGGGAAACACTACCGAAATTTATTCGAAATTATCAACCACAAGCCAGATTTGAAATGATTAAACCAGATGGATTTCATGGTGCCAGGTTGTCAAGCATCATTAAAAATTTCAGATATTTTGTTGAGTTAAGGGGGATTTACAAGCTTTCACAAAATGTTTAGTTTTTCTTTGAAAGCGACACATTTTCTTCTAATAATTACAATTTAAAGTAGGCAGTGACTAATAAAAAAATTCATGTCTTCAAATAATACATATTTATTTTTCAGCTAGACTTAAGAATTTTTTTTTTTTATTAGTTGGTTGCATTGTGGTGTCATCATAGAGACACCACAATGGTAGTCCTTTAGATCCCAATGTTAACCCACCCATAGTCTAATATACCTCCATAGTTAATTACAGTCTATCCATACAATGTTGTTACCATACCAATATCACATGACTACATGGCATGTGACATACTCTATATAAAGGCTGTACCTTTGTAATAAAGCTGTCCTTCAAGTGTTAGCCTACAGCACTGTGTTCCTAGTTTATTATGCCTTAGTTGAACCCACCAATGTATGAATGTCACCCTCATACATCACACAAAATATCTACAGATTTTTGCCCTTGTTGAGATTTAGTATAAGTGTTGTGGATGAACCCCAAGACTTGGCCTAAACTATCCCGAAAATGACACTTCATAGGCCGGATTACCGATGATTAAGTTAGTTTTAAAGTATTGTGGTTTGGTTCTATGGCAATGGCATTTTTTTCGTGTCCGTTTCGCTGTATTACAGCTTGAATGAAATTATTTAAATCGGAAATTTCGTAAGCACCTGGGATGACTCGCACCTTAATCCAGTTTGCTCCACCATCGACGGTGTACGAAATTTCGTTGTTATCATCGTGAACATTAAATATGCTGTAATACGTATCCAAGGAAACTAGAGCAATTTCATACTCCTTTTTAGGATTCAAATATATAGGCGTTCTTAATTGCAGCTCAGTTCGGCCCCCACTCTCGTTAAAATGATTGAACTCGAATCTATGACTTTTTTATTATTTATTTATAACCACAAATATCATTCGAATGCTTAGTTGAGCTCAGGCCATTACAAACAGCGATAATTTTCACGATGTTGAAGCATCAACATTTCATAAAGCATATATACCCCTCACACCACTTTCAGGGATGTGACTGCCTTCTGTTAAAAAGGTCGGAAAGCTCCAAAAATTACACCCATGTTTGAACTTTTACAGATAATTTTTCTTTTTAAAAAGACGGAATTCCGTTAAAAATTGGAAAAAATAACACCCCTGCACTTTAAAGTTAGTAATTCGTCATTTTCATAATGCGAAAGCTCATATACATTAGCACTCTGGTGGCCCTTTAATATCAGCAATTCGTCATTATCAAAATGTGGAAGTTCATATAGCATTTTCACTATCCCCCTCCAATGCTGCTAATTCGTCATTTTCACGCTCTGAAGCTTTTGAGAATTCTTACAATGTTAATACTCAAAAAGCATTTGCATTTGCAGACTATTTTTTTTAATTTATCCCCCCGCCCTTAGTTCCTCAACTTCCATGAATATGGAATAAACCGAACGCTCAAACAAGAGTTAAATAAATACAGATGCATAGCTATTTACGTTGCCTCTTGGACTTATATGTCAAACTGCCTATTCCCCGCTCAGACAATCTGACTTATAAATCCAAAAGGAAACGTAAATAGATTTTGTGTCTGTATTTATTTTTTTTTCCTGGAAAATTTCAGAGGTGAAATGTTAAAAAGTTTAATTTTTTTTATTTATCCCCCTCCCCCCCATCGTGTCCAATATTTGTCACAAAAAGGTTCGCGAAGTAAATACAAATTGAAAACAAAATGTGTCGTTTTGTATTAGGCCTATTAAAAAATAACACAATTTTTAGTAGAAATTTGATTATCCGAAACTTTGTTTTTCCTAACAACCAGCCTTATTTAACTCGGAAAATCGACGTTCTACTGTACTAAATAAAAACGAAATTTTAGACCGATGAAAAAAAAAAAGAAAGTTGGTTCTCTGGTAATTTTCTTAAAAATCTGAGCATTCGGGTGTAATTTTACTTTTTATTTTTCCGGCCCTATTTTCTCTTGAATTTTGAGAAATTATATTTTATTTTGAGTAAAATAAAGAAGACTGTATTATAAATTTACTTATCACGTACCCCTACAATTATTTATTGTCAAGACTGTTAAATAATTGTATATTTCATTTCACGACTCAGGACCTTGTTTTAATCTTTAACCATTATTTTTATTTCCTGTTAAAATATCGGTGTGGCCAGAGGCCTGAAAACCAAGTTTTCTTTTTTTGCTTGGTGTTATATCTATATTAAATAAAAACGATTTTGTAAACTTACGCCGGGGATTCTTTCTTACGTCTTGCCGCTTCAACTTCGAAAACCATTTTGAGCCCAACATGACCAATAACCTGTTTATGTAGACAGAAATGCCCCAACATTGTGCAATAATGATGTCATTCAAAGATGGCGTCAGAATATTACGTACATTTGTACAACTGAAATTCAACAACCACCTTATTGCTTAAAATCAGGTCAACGATTTCGGAAATAAACAAACAGCAATTCAACCGTGACTGTTAAAACTGAAAAAGGAAAGTCGTTCTCTCCCAACGCTTGATTTCTCAAGGTTAAACGTGTAAAATGTTAGCGATGCTCCATATGCTAAAAGTGGTTTTAAACACAGATGATGTAAAAAAAAAATCCCTTGAAGGTCACCACTAAAAAAATTCCCTCATTTTTTTAGTGGTCATCTGATAGAATTTTTTTTGTCAATATTCGTTCAGGACGTTTTAAACAAACTTTCAGTTTTCATTTAATCGGTAGTTTCGTGATTCTGTATAAGAATGTCAATGCACTAGATTCTCTACCGCCCTGGTGTAATATAAGATCGGGTACCACTGTGCCCATGGTAGGTCGATAACCTTGGTGGTAAGGCATTCGTGACCCCAACCCAATACCATATACCCTTCCTTTGCAGCAGGGCAATCGTCTTCGTTTTAATCTTTTAAACTTTTAAACTTTGTAATTTATAATTTTTAGTTTTAACATCGGATGACAGTCAGTGGCCACCAGGTCCTTCCTTGCCATTCCGGTTGCATTTGCAACAAACCAACTTGTACTAACTTATACTAAAAGCAACTATGAGTTATCGGTAAAAAAAACAACATTTAATGTAAATGTTGGCCAATTTTACCGAAACTATCATGATTAAAAGAGTCCGAAATCCACCGAAACTCGGAAAATTGTCATCAGTGAAATTTACGTGATTGATCCCATTCTGTATCGCGAAATGGAAAAATTAGGATTAAACAACCCCCCCCCGAAAATTTTGAAGCACCATCGGACTTCTGTTCGACCCTGCAACTCTGTAAAAATAGGTGTGGCGAAAAAACCAGCAACACCACTTTAAAAAAACCTCCAAAAATACTCAGACAGACATTATTTTTAGTATAACGAAATGCCTAGATCATATTTGGTTTTAGAGATGTATAGCTGTCAATGTTATAATAACGCACGTTAATTCCGGCTCTAGTTATCCTTTGTGCGACATCTATGGTTCATAATTGTTTCGCTCGAGTAGCCACTCTAGTGAATGAGTAGGTGTCCTATTGAGTTTTATTGACGTCATAATACTCACAAACGTTTTTTGTTCGTCTTGAGTGGCCAAAGACAAATTCTCCGTGAGCTTATTCAGAGGCCTTAGGATGGTAGATAAATTATTGTGCCGTAATTAGACATAACACTTATATGTCTCTGGTTGTGTATCAATGGTAAAATATTCAAAGTCCTACTCATATCATGATGGTTTAATAATTTTCCACCAAACTTTTCTCACATTGTATTTTTCAACCTTGCATTTCTTGCACTGGAACCTCGAGACCACCTTGTACTTGGCAGCCATGGTTGATATGAAGATTGACGTAATTATCCGCGCCTTTTATACTACCGCTCGTTCCCCGTATCAAATGGCCCATGCGCTAGAAAGTCACACCCCTCGTCAGTAAAAAAAAATACACGTAACTTGTGAAAAATGCTCACCGTGCTTTAAAAAAACAACCTGCAAAAAATATTCAAATAGCACGGGGTTTCCTGATGAGTAACCCAACGAGAAAGTTTTACACCCCGGACACTTTTTAATTGCAAAAAATTAGGAGGGGGCCTGCAGGAAAGGAACAGGGGGATGCTCAAAAGGGCCTGCTTTCCGCCAAATTTTATACTACTGTTTTGGGCTGGACGACTTGTTGTTACGGAGGTTCTAAGAAAACAAGTTCTTAATGAGTTGCATTTGGGGCATACCGGGTTCGTGTGCATAAAAGCTCTTGCTAGATCTTGCGTATGGTGGCCTCATATACACAAGGATCTTCAGAACATTGTTAAAACTTGTAGTTCATGCCAGTTACCCAAAGATGGTGATAAGTAGGGTAAAATGCATGCCTGGGAACGACCTTTAGGGGTTTTTCGCAAGCTGCACATTGATTTTGCAGGGCCGTGGAAGAATCGTACGTTTTTCATGGTACTTGCTGCCTATACAAAGTAAATATTCATTAAAAGCATGCGAAAAACCACGAGTGCTAGTGTTATTTCGTATTTGCAGGAGATATTTGGCGTATCCGGGCTAGGACGTCATATTGTCAGTGACAATGGCGCCCAATTCTGTAGTGCCGAATTCAAAAGCTTTTGTACAGAAAATGGCATACGACATTCGACCATCGTTCCTTACCGTCCTCAGGAAAATGGTTTAGATAAGGTGGGCATTAAAACTTCTGTAAAACAAGGTTTAACAGTTGAGCAGGCACTAAACTACTTGGTAATGCCAGGAAACACTCTGCATTGTACTACGAAAATGTTACCATTGTATCTGATGGTTAATAGAAATGTCCACATGCGTTTGCGCATGATGGTTCCGTCAACAACCGATACCGTTCAGAAGACAAAAGGGCAAATGTTGAAGTCAACTTGACATATGAAACAACTGTCCTTCGAGACTGGAGATGCTGTTTACAGCTGCGACACAAGACTCGGTTTGAATTCCAGATGGCATGTTAGGACCTAAGCAGTGTTTGCTTCGTAAAATAAACCTGACATTCAACCAGGGGGAGCCCTCAGAAAAACTAAAGGGGAATTGCAACTTACTCTAACTTAAATTTATATTAGTCCCTTTCCATCAGGCTAGGATTTGCATCTCTGACCTGAGGTCCCTATTTGGCACTACCACCAAACGTCCCTAAAACACTACCTATCCAATTACATGTTAGTAACAAGCTGACTTATACCAGTAGGGACCATACAAACCTGCCAGAGTAAATTGCAATTAGCCAGCAACCAATTGTCACACTACGTGATCAAATGCGCCTTTAACACAGCTGATTTAGGCCCAAAGAAAAAGAGGCCTAAACATGACGTCAGATAACAATGAACACTAGAGAGAGAGAGGCGAAAGGTATTCAATGGGAGCGCATTCCAAACTAACTTTTATTACTCCTGTGCATATGGATACAATTCGGCTCGTGGCCACAACAATCAAGAGCATTAATTAACAACAATCAAGGACATAAATTATATAACACTAAAAATACAAAGCAAGCAGCACAGCTACGTATGTTGCACAACAAGGATAGAAATGCTGACAACAGGAAACCACCACAAAATGGCGATTGCCAATTTGCTACAAATTATTAGCAACACTTTTCAACCACAGTAAACCATCGAAGTTCACAACATAGCAAGAGGGCGTTATTTTGTCGAAGGATTCAATGCGAGATTTCCAGATTCTCTGGGTAACAGAACTGTATTAAAACATGGCAATATGTTGCGATTGAGTGTTTTGCCAAATTATATACCTGTTCCAGATATGTCATCACGACCGGATAGAGTGATTTTGCCCGAGTATGAGCGTTTGCAAGCTGAGAAACTGGATGAACATCAAGCCAGTGCAAATTTTAACGATACATTTGTTAGTATTCAGCGCACTCCGTCGACATCACCGTCAAATTCCTAGACGAAAATTTGGCCGTCTTGTTCTGAACGACAAATGCCGATATTGACACCTCAGAAAGCAGTTCATTTGAAGTGTGTATGACTATCCAACGATTTCGACATGCCTCTCTTTCTTTCTCCAGAGGCTGGTGTGTCTCATCACACGTTACTTCGACGTGATGTTACCCTCTCCCTAGGCTGTCACGGTACCAGCGTTGCCGTCATTACCTGCTGCATCAGTGCTGTTGCCTGGACTTGCTAGTGCTGTAACAGTGCGAAAGTCGTCTCGCCTGAGACAGAAACCAGTGAGATTTGATTTGTAATAGCTTGGAGTTGGATAGCAGTTTTTGTGAGCCAATTCTTGGTTTTTTTTTTCGTTTTGTTGCGCGTGTTTCTTTTTCTTCTGTTTCATGATAAGAAGAATATTTGGTGTCTTGTGTTAACAAGACGTTGATCAGGAATTTAACTAACTAAAAAAATATAAAACTTTTAACTCCTTTGAAAATGAAGCTTGTTATGGGCGATTTTGGTTGCCAAAATTGGAACTGTTTTCCTTTCGTTAGGTGGTTCAGAGATTGGGGAAGATTTATTGTTATTTTTCTGATATTTATTATGGTTATGGGCGTGTTGTTAAAGCAAAAAATGCTTTTTTTAGTAACTTATTGTTTGTCGAGAGGGGGGATGGCATGTAAATTTTAGTTACCATATTATGCTAGTGTATTGAGAGATGCAACTATTGTGTTCCAGTTGACTGAAATGTTCCAAGTCTTGCCTCTGGAATGGAGGCAAGCCTTCATTGTACTTACTGTCCGCTACAGCCCACTCCTTCATGTATAGTTCAAGACCTTGTGCCACGATTGTTAATAAAGGTGTGTGCTTACAGGAAGCACACGCTCACTCTTCCGTTTACTCAACCCAGTTGTAGTTATTGAATCCACACAGAGTTTGTAAGGCAACAAGGCAAGTGTAAGTCGTTGGGATTAATTTGGTGAAAGAGCTTGGTGTATGTACCACGACTTCAAACGGCCAAAAAGCTTGGTGAGAATCCTTAATAAGTTTTGTTTTGTGGACATACCACATATTTTTGGTCCAATTGGTAAAATCTATTCTTTTCTTAGCAATAACAAGATGATAAACCCAATCGTGTTTTATGGTCCCTTTCTCTTTTTGGCTTTACTTTCGTTTTGAGGACAGCAGTACGGTTTCATGTGGACTTGAAACTTCAGCAACACTGTGGTATCTGAAAACTTACAGGATAGCTTAGTCGTGCACTTTGCTGTTTTAACTTTGGTTCAGTTAAAAATTTACTTTAAACATCATAGATTTTGTTTTTGTTTAATAAAGGGTTTGCGTTTGTCAAAGTCTTTGTTGAGAAGGACACTGAACTCGCGTTATTTTGCCGTGGGAAAAGCAACAACACTTCATTAGTGCTGTTGCTGTCATGCTGCGTACTCACGCCATCGTGTTCATTGTTTCACATTGCACACTGTTGTACTACTGAGCAACTATTTTGGGGTTCGGGCTTCGGGCAGATGACCAGGAGTGGTTAACACTCGTTAAACCCTTTGAAACCCTTTGAACTATTTTGGGTTTTCCACTTGAATTTCTCCAGGTAAAGTTTCCCTTTCATTGTCACGGGGCAGATAACCCAGTTTGGGTTCGTGGTCCCTAAAAACATTAAAAAAAATTTGAGTTTGTGCTCCCTATAACCAACAAAACAAAAAAACAAATAAAAAAACAACTGCAGTCTTGGGTTTTCCACTCGGATTTCACCATCTAAATTGCACCACTCATCGTCGTAGGGCAGTAAACCCAATTTGGTTTTGTGCTCCATAAAAAGCAAAAACAAAAACAGAAAATGCTTGGTTTAGGAGTGTTTGGTGGCTCGACAAGTAGTTAGCTGTTTCTTGTTGAGGAGGCCAGGTTCGATCCTGGCTTCAGCAACCCTCTGTTAGGGCACGTTTACGCAACCACTCGCTTTTGTATTCTCGCAGCTAGAAGCAAGAAATCACCTCAAATTCCAACATGGCGGCGGTTTTATGTCCGCCGCCTCGGAATGATAACAGCAAATAACGTGAGTTCAGAAGCGTTTGGGAAAATTGTTTCGTCAGGAGGAATTCTTTATATTATTGGCACGGATTATCAGACTGCAAGTATTTACTCAAACGATGTCGGATTTAGCTAATCCATTTAACGTTGTTACCATGGCAATGTCACCTTTGACATCGTGATTGAGTTCTAGCTGCGAGAATGCAAAGGCGAGTTGCTGCGTAAACGCGGCCTCATTTTGGGGATGAGAAAGGTTCTGTGGTGTCTTGTGTGCATGTCGATCGTGGTATGTCAAACAACCTATGGTTTCGCTAGATATCGCCAGCAAAATTTTTCCTCTCAGTATCATGCTCCTTAAAACTAAACAATAACACTTTGGGTTCGTGTTCCATACAAAAAAAAAAAATGATTCGGGATGAAAAGGGCCCTGTAGTATCTCCTGCTCGTGTCGGCTGTTTTTTGGCAGTTGTTGGCTTCTAATGTTTACTGCGAATTTCATCTATTTAACAAACAAACAACAGAAATCCTCTTTTTAACCTTGAAACGTTACTATTTAAAAAATGAGCGAATAAGTGTCTTTTTTAACAATGATGGGCGCATGTTGCATACCAGAAGTTTTGAAATCGAAACGTCTGGCTCCTTTCTGATTTAATATTATTGCTTAACGAATCGTAGAATTGTTTTTGCGCTACGTTTTCATTTTTTGGCGAACCGGAAGGCGGCAAAACTGTTTTGGTGAAACAGGAGTCATCGAAACGAGAATGCACTGTTTAGGATCATACTAAGGTATTTCATACGAAGGTAGCTGACTGATTGGGGTTGGCATTTCATACTGGGCCACTAGCAACTACTTAACTGCCAGTTAAGTGGCCCAGTATGAAATGCCAACCCTCAAACAGCCAACTGCCTCAGTATGAAATGACAAACCACAACCAGTTAACTGCCTCAGTATGAGCCTAACTTTACCTGACTGACAATAACAACAAAAGCACACGGAAAATCAAGGTTATGTAATGTTAGGTTATTTATGTACGGTTAGGTTAAATTAGGTTTGCTTAGGCAGTGCAAGCGAGGCAGCAAAATTCATTCTTAACAAAATGTACATAAAAATTTTATTTTATTTTAAACGGTAGTTGTTTGTAGTTTTTTCCTCCCATATTTTGGAATCTTGCCTCGTACTTCTCTCCACTGGCGTTCATAGTTTTGGGTGTGATTACCACTTTCGGGATCATCAAAAATGTAGGAGTGGTTCACAGTTTTGTGAACAAATCCTGTTGGAGGCTGCCACATGCAGCCCAGCAATCCAAATAAATAGTAGTACCGAGTTCAATACGTTGATTAATTTCATAAACCAGAGTATCCTGGTCTCCGATTACAACTGGAAGAGAGAATGGTTTTTGGTGGTTCTGTCTTTTAGTCCAAACACCCAATGTCCTCTGACTGTTTGGCAACTAAGTTCCCTCTCTTTGCCGAATTTTCCTTCATCAATTTGCACAATATGGCCTTCACCTCCAATTCTTTCTTATTTTCCTCTGAGAGAATAAAATTGAAGACCTCCATGCAGAAAGAGGACAATCAACTATTCTTTGCACACTTATTTGGAAATTTTCAACGAAAATGTTTTGGCATGGTGACACCATGTGCAATAATGTAGAAACAATGTGAAATATTTTTCTCGGTGCAATGTAAGCCTTTTCAAGAAAAGTTCCTTTTTTCTTACTGTCTTTAAATTCACACTTGGCCTTTACACGTTTTTGACCTTTTTTAAAATATTGACTGCAATACAATTTGATTCGCATTGGGGTTTAAGTTTACAATGTTGCTACATTCACTCATTCATTTTTTTGTAAAAATTCCATGTTCATGCAAAAATTACAGTATTTCTACTTTTTTCATATGAACACAATCAAAGTATGTTAACTTTCAGCCTTGGCGATTGCTTTCCTCCATTTTTGCAAATTTTCAAGCTTCCAACCTCCCATCTAACAGCTGTCGAAAGATGTATTTACAGTCTTCCCTTACGGCATTCAGCTGGTTAATGAACGCTTTATTTAAAAAAAAAAGTGGGGTACAATGAATATACTTGGGCTGCCCAGTTTCAGGAAAATAAAACAAAGCAGTACAAGTTTTCTTAGGAATAAAAAAGAACTTCTTCCACCTTATTAATTTAAAATAGTATTGTTTCTAGCATATTTTTCAGTACAGAAATAATACATGTTAATAGTTGATGTCAGAACAGCTGTTCTCCGGAGTGAGAGGCTTTGAATAAAAGCCGATTCTGCTTCTTTGCAAAGCACGTAATAATGCTGAAATCTGGCAAGCTGCTCCTATCTTGGCAAAGTAGATGATATTGCAGTTTGGAACGCATTTCGATTATCGCTAAGTTTTGCCACAGGTTATTGCACCTTGTTGCATCCGAGTTTATGGAGCTCATGAATTTAGCCTTAGAGCATTCGGCCACAGTAAGGCGTGCACCTAGCAGGCAGTCGGACCCAAGCTACAACTAAGCCATAACTTTAATACTCGATCATAACACAATTTGGTTTACTATGGCGATATCTCCGTAACCAAGCATTTTTGGGTGATGTTGTATAGGACATTCAGATTTGTATTTTACCTCCTTAGTGTACCCTGAAACTTTGTCAGTTTTATTCTGAAACACCCCTATATTTATTAAGTAATATTTGGTAATGGTCTCATTTTAATGCCTCATTTTTGCCTCAAACTTCAATCTACCAATATTAAATAATTTTTTAATGGTTCTTTTATATAGTTTTTCACCTAAAATTAATTACGGTTCCCAAAAAGTCCTTTTGCATATTCCCCTGAATTGTAGCTTAACCATTGGATAAAGTATCATCAGATCTAAGATTCTTTTTTCGTTGAGTAGAAAAGCACGAAAGATAAACCGACACATTGACTTGAAGACAAACAAATTGAAACCTGTAGTTACTATGAAACACGGTTTAGGAAATAAAGTACTACGTAGCTAAAAATTGCAGATTCCATTTGACTGCACCAAGTACAAAATGTAACAACAATTTTGTGTTCTTACATGTACGATCCCAGGACACATATCGTAAGACTTCAGAATTATTTCAAAACGTCCATTAACTGTACTAATAGGTTTATTGTGATCTGGAAGAAAAAACAAATAAAGGTATTCACTAAATATTCGAAATCATTAGCAGACAACTTTTTTTAATGGTTTTAAAAGCTAACAAATGTCCTTTTATTGTTACTAATGAAAAGAGTGTTACATATTGAGGACTAACCATAAAAATACCAACAAAAGGTGTTGATTATATGATACAATTAGTATAGTGGTTCAGCGTTTTAAAACATAGTAAAGAATAACGGCATGATCATAAAAGCTGAATGTCTGATTGTGTTGTGGCACTTCACGATTGTAATTAGTATTTTAAAAACTCTTAAGCTATCATAATGACACATGTAAAGGAAGCTTCAGCATCCCCGAAGCAAGCATGAGTTTCTTTTACGCATAAGCCCGATGCTGAATGCTTACAGATATTTTCCTTTTATCTGTTCCTTTAGTGCATTAGGTTTATTAACATATACATCTTTAGTTCCGTACCTTATAAGCTTAAGCGATTTGTAAATGCCAATAACAATAATGAAGTACAACAACACAACCAGATAATTTGTTTGCCAAAATGGAAAACCAATAAGTAAAACGTACCACACGACAACGTAATGTGGTACCACAGAATGTACCTCACAGCCATATTACGGCAGCAAGTCTACTTCCGGTTTCGATTCTCTATGTTAAAGGTATAGGGAAAATGGTCCATGCAATTAACGGGTGTAGCTTTGATTTAGATTCCCGATGCTGGTACTGATCTGTATAGGAGGTGAATCTGAATGGTATGTATGTAATAGGTAGGTACGAGACCATTGATGACTGATAATAGCGTGGACTGGTCAACAAAAAAGTATGGCGGTGCCGCCGCCATTGATTCGTAGTGGAGAACTGCCGTGTTTGTTTAAATATACATGGGGTTGTTATGACATTTTAAAACGATTTTTAAGGAAGAAAACAGAAGTGTCCACCATCGCATTGTGGTACAGCACATAGCAGATTAGCTGACAACGTATTGGTAGTTGGAGAGCATGAGGTAGGAAAGTTGCAAGAGCTAAACAGTCTGTTCAGCAGCTGATGCATCAGTAATGTCACTTGTTTGTTTGTTATTACAATAACCCTTCCACCCCAGAAGGTGTAGGTTGAATGGATCAGCCCTTAGCATTGGAGCATCCTTAGGAACCATGATAGTGGTGCCACCAATGTAAAATGTAGGAACTAAACGTTCACGCACAACATCTAGGATAAAGTCCACTCTATCTAACGTAGCTATATACGTAATTCATTTTAGTGGCAAGTAGTATTTTAAAGAAATGCCAAGGGGAAAAATGGCAATCGTTCACAGGAAGAAAAAACCCTGAGCAGTTGAAATTATACAATATTTTAGAACAGAAATAAAAGTTAAATTGAAAAGCGATAGTTTCTGTTCAGCAATTAATTAATGTGCTTACCGTTAAGGAATATAGCAGCAAATTTTAATTAATTATTTCAGTTTCTTAGTTATAATTTTGAATTATGATATGGTGTCAACACTCTTATTTAAAGTTGGGGAAAGAAGAAAGGGAATATGCGAGCACCCATACAAACTTTTTATTAATGAGTTTCTTTTTCTTTTTGGTACTTTGTAACACTTTTCATTTCTTTTATTGCACCAGATATTTGTAGCAAGACTGTCAAAAAATGTGCGAGTGAAATATCATGAAGTGAGTAATGGTAAAGTGCAATATCAGAACCCACCGACCTACCCATCCCCGGAACTGCTGTCATAACGGAAGTCATGTTACTGGAAGTGCAGCCATTTTCCAATATGGCAGCTCCCACGGATACCGGAAGCAGAAGTGACGCCAATTTCCAAGATGGCAACCTCAGAACTAAAAATGCTACAATTTTTGAAGACATCCTTTCGGTGGGTGTGGCAACAACGTCAGTTCGTGTAATGTGACTATGATGTCCCTAACACACTGGGCCAAGTTCAAGGTCATCAGTGGGGAGTGCACTTTGCTACCTGAATGTGTCCTTATGCTAACTCGGTGTCCTAATGCTACCTCAATACCACAATGCACAAACAGACACTACGATAATGACGATTCAGCAACTGCTTGGTCTCACTAGGTCTCACCGGGCCATGCTGGGTCATACCGTGTCGTGATTTAGCTGCAGACGTATTACAAGCTTTAATATTGCGTGAACTCTTGAGCACTCCAGAGCGTGTAAATAACGAATTAACAACATTATGTGGGCTCCGAAAACTGTGGTGTGCTTGCAAATGCTTTTTGAGCTATCTCATTACGAGAAAGCTCAAATGTTCTTAAATGCTACGAAGCATGAAAACAATGAATTAATAACATTATGGGAGTCCAAAAAATGGGGGAAAGGGGTTGTAGAAATGTTTCATAAGCTTTAATATTGGGAGAACTCTGAAATGCTCCAGTGTAAAAAAGAAGAATTAACAACATTTTGGGGGTTCTTAAAGCTGGGGTGATTGCAAATGCTTTTCGAGCTTTCACATTTTGAGAACTATCAGATCTTCTCGAGTTCTGCAAAGCATGAAAATAACGAATTAGCAGTATGGGAGGAGGGCAAAAAATGGGGATTGCTTGCAAATGTCTTTTGAATTTCACATAGTGAGAATGACGAATCATTAGCTTCACTCCTAAAAATGACGAATTAGTAACATTACTGGGGTCACAGGGATGCTAATGCTTTATGAGCTTTCACAATACGAGAAGGCAAATTTTAGCTGCACTCCTGAAAATGACGTACTAGCAACATTAGAGCGATATGAAGGGTGTAAATGCTTTATAAGCTTTCACATTGTTAGAATGACGAATTGTTAGCTGCAATTCGAAAATGACGAATTAACAACAATTGAGGGGTTCAGGGGTGCAAATTCATTATGATTTTTCATATTATGAGAATGACAAATTGTTAGTAACCCTCCTGCTAATGACGAATTAGAGGTTTCTCAGGGGTGCATATGCTTTATGAGCTTTCACATAGTGAGAATGACGAAAATGCTTCACGTCTGATAATGCTTTAGGAGGTTTCACATCTTGAGCATGGGAGAGTCAGTCGGTCCTTTCAGATTTTGCATTTTTTGTCCTTCTGAGTTTATCCCTTTAAAAGAAAAGACAACATCGTGGATTCCTGCTCAATTATTCTTACCGGCAAAGACACTAATCTAATCTAAATATGCCCATTCATATGGAATCTGAAAAAAATACGAATTGGTTCTGTTTAATCTATACATGTATAACAGCATACACAACATTAGCTCAAAAAATAGCGAAATTCAGTACACGACAGATGCTGGTGTGTTCTGGAAGAAAGCGTTAATCACTCCTGGGGCTTATGCGATTGAAGATTTGAATAAATTTCTCAAATCATCGATAGGTGTAAATGGCCACAACAATTCTTCCGAATCGAAATACTTTAAGGACCAACTTGATAATTACCCATCCAAACTATGGAATATCCTTTAAGAGTGGCAATAGCTTGGCTCCAGGGGCGAGTTTACCAGGGGGGGGGGGCAAGGCCCCCCCGGGTCTTCGACGTAAAAGTACCTTCATGGACCTTCATTCCCTAAGCATCAGTAGTAAAATAGAACTAATAACAAAGAACGTTGTTGGGTTACAACTGGCTAAAAAAAAAGTCCTCAGAATATCAGGAAGGCCTTGTAGGGCTTTGTCCCCCCCCCAAGGCTAGTTTCTTAAATCCGCCACTGCTTGGCTTGAGTCTTGCGGTCCGAATTTGGAATTTATGTGAGAAGTCAAGAAAGTCAAAATAACGTTGATATTATGAGCGTGAATACAATTTTTGTGTACGCTGGTATTGTACACAATTGTTATCTAAACAGTGACAGTATACCCATTTTATATTCTTTTTATCCCAATTCACCTCGCGGTTTCAAAATTATAGAGTCCCTTCATAATTTAATTTACCTCCCAGTTACTACCAACTTAATCAGAAAATACAAGAGTGTGGTTTACTTCTCAGACCAACGAATCATTGGATTTGAATGGAGAGATGCTCACAATTAGACTTCATTTGAGATCAAAAAATTAAAAAGGACAAAATGCTCGTATTTGGAAAAAAAGGGACTCTTTCTTAATTTTAACTCTAATAATAAAAAAACAAACGGTTTGATGCCTAGAAACAAAGCTTTCGTCAAATGTATAACAATACCAAGAAAATGAGCATAGTAGAAGATTACTTAAAAATCTTTTAAACCTTTGGTGTATGATTCCTCGGTTCTTTGGTGTTGATTCCTCGTTCATATAGCATTTAGTGGCTCATTCCCCACGTCATGGCATCGGAAAAACAAAAGTTAAACTCTACAATCTCATCTGCCATGGAGCTACTGTGGGTATTTAGACACTGCGAGCTCCCTCAAAATACCAGCTTCACATGGCACGTGTAAACTACTTCTGCAGTATAAAAACTAGATGGATGGCTTCTCAAACTAACAGACAGGTCTCTTTGTTTAAAAATCCAGCCGTGTTTGACCACTGCAGTCTGCAAGATGCTCACATGATTGTAAATTCTGAAAGATAGCAGTTTCTCGATTTGAACGTTAATTTTGACAGTGGAGAGTATGTCAGCCTGTACAGAATGGCGCAGCAATTTAGTCAGCTGTGCTACGACACCTGTGAATTGAGTTTCAACTTGCTTCAGTTCAAGAAAGCCCATCCTTTCGTGGTGTTGGATTGTTTAAAATGGTCTGAAAGGCTTCAATCGGGAATTGTGGAATTTCAAGTCAAGCTGAAGTTTAGCTGCCATGGCAGCTAACACCACCTGTCACACTCTGCATATTGGCGAAAGGAAAATGAATCTAAAGTTGGATGGACAGTCGAAATTGTTTATTAAATAATAAAAACGATATGGCTCTCAAAACAAGATCAAAAAAGAAAGGTTGCATTTTGTTGGTGGATTGCTAGCACCGGTTTTAAGCGGAATCGAAGGGTTAGCGGGAGGGACTGCAGGGTTGGCAACTGCCGTAAAAAAGCACAAAACAATGCAAAAATTCTAGCTGAACTTGTGCAATATCACAAGCAAGTGGAAGGTTCGGGTTCGAAGAAAAAAAAAGCTAAACAAAAAATGAAGCAAAAAAATTAACACGAGGTAGAGGTCATTACTTAAAGGGCCACTCAGGGTTTACTTTACTTTAATAAACAAACCCTGATTTAAACGAATTGGCGAGAGTAATGAAAATTCCGAAATTTAGAGGTACGTTTAGTAAAGACACACTTCCCTTAAAACTTAGGCTTACGGGTGAAAACGGAATCGTAAACTTGGAAGATTTCCACAAAAGAGATGAGAAGTCATTGTGTTGCCTATTTCACTGTTTTGGGCGAACCCTGTTATTTCGATAATATTGGGAACATGAGTCCTCGCCCAGTCCGTGGTTAACTACTTGGGACCGGGAATTAAATACAATTATGAATGCGTGCAAAACTTTGACCAAATTTGGTGCGGATACTTTTGCCTATTTTTCCTAAGCATCTTCTCTAAGCCTTGTAATTATGAAGCTGTTTTAGATACGATGAGATGAGTCATCTATTGAAATCAAATCTAACTGGAAATAAATTTCTTTTGTATGTAAATCTTCGAGAGTGTGAACTGTGATAAGCAAATTTTTTTCTATTTAGCAAGGAATATCAAAAGTGGTAGTTGTTGAAGGTTCGTCCTTTATTTTAGTACTGTAAAACGTTTTCATTCCTGCTTTACATTTTGGAATGAGTACTACGCTCAGATCACTGTAGTATAAAATTGCTTTATGAATTAACCAGGAACATGTACCTACGAAGTTTGAAAGATGACCGGAATTAACGAACCAGTTCACCTTCTTTACCCAAAGGGCTTTTCATGTAACAGTTTTCAACCAGTAAAGTACGTCTACTTAGATTTCTAATTAGTTCGTCCGTGGCATCGAAGTATTCTTTCTGGTCATCTTGCAACAAGCAATTGCTGTCGACGAATACGTCAGTAGCAGCATCACTCGGTAAAATTGGTTTGCTTAGATTTTTAATCGGTTTGTGCATTGCATTGCAGTATACTTTCTGGTCGTTTATAATTGGCAATTCCTGTCAACTCCTGTTACACTTTGGTTCCTGCGTCAACAGCATGCAGGGGTAACTCCGTCCTTAATTTGCTTCTTTTTTTTAATAAAAACTTCCAACAACCCCATCTACATACAGAGCATTTTTTCTACGTTAGAAATAGTGGAAGCCAGCTAGTCAGCTAGAAGAGTAATGGAAGGAGACAATTCAGTTTTAAGTTTTCGAACATGTTTCCAGAGTACCAGTCTGAGAACAATTGACGCCGTCTTGTGGTTCGACAGCAGCCCCTACTTTTAATGCATGGTATGAATATCTTAGTTGTTTTCAGAGTTTAAACGAACCATAATCATCCCATGGTCATCCACGGTCCCCATGGTCATCCCCATGGTCAACCATGGTCCTCTCGGATCGTTCCCATCTCATCACCCACTTCCCGTCTCGTCCTTTTCAATGCTTGTCCAAACTTATTGATTGACATATTTTTTTAAATGTACGAAACTTCAAAATGTGCCAAGCCGTTGATAAGACTTTTGTTTAACTATATAATAAAAAGAAGAACCTCAAAATAAATAATAAAAGGAAGAAGCTCAATATGTCTCAACCATCCTGGCAAACACATCTTTCGAATCGCTTGCAAAAAAAGTTGCAGAAAGTTAAGAACGAGAAGGTACAAAGATTAACAATGGTGCAAATTATGGTTTTTCTCCATCCATACAGTTTGAAGAATTAAAGAATTTGGGGACTACTATTTTGGACGAAAAATCAAAATATAAAGGTTGGATTTCACCTAGAGACCTGGAAACTCTAAAAGTGTTGAAAATTCTTAAACGGTACATCTGTAAAAAACTAGAGGTCGAATTTGACGAGAAAAACCAGTAATCATGATTATGATCAATTATCCCAATGCTTTGCAAAGGACTTCCTCCAGTTACCCCTCTTGCAAAAAGGTGAATGAAGATAACGGAGACAAACTGCTCTGTCTTATAATTGGGTGTACCAGAACAGTCACAAAACTAATGGAAACTTAACTAAAATGTTATTGATGAACCAAGGTTTAAATTATCATCTTACAACACTTTAAACTTGATGGAAGTCTTGGGTAGAATTACTGCGGTGATGTCACTGATGATACTTCTAGCAACATGAAATTATGGTGCAATGTAGATTTTGGAGGAGCCCACTGATATTTCCAAGGATAAATCATCCGATGAAGACTTTATGAGTTTGTTAACTCTACAACCATTAAATATATTTAAATAAAAAATGGAATGGAAATTAAAAACTACCACTGTTTTGTGCCTAATAATGAACCAAAAAATCATTCGTTTCCACCTTCTAGCATCAGCTGACTAATTATAGGCTCTGCAAATTGCGGAAAAATTAACTTATTGTTTAATTCCATTTGTAACAAAGGGTGGCTCAACTATGGCAGATTATTTATTTACAGTAAAATTTTGTGTCAATCTAAGTACAAAGCTTTGTGGTCTATATTTGCTAAAATTGAGGAGAAAATTGGATGTAATGTCCTATTTTTTTCATGATTCCCAAATAGATTTTATTCCATCTGAAGAATTGAACCCAAAATTTCGAAACCTGATTCTTTTTGGACGATTGCCTTTTGACAAACAAAAAAAAACATCAAACGTTAGTCTACCCAAGAGCGTCATTCAAATGCTGATGTTTTTTATTGCAGTCAGTCCTATACAAAAATCCAAAAACAAGTAGTTAGAGACAAAGGCAAATTTATTTACCCTTTTCCCCATGGGTGAGTTATTTAAATCACATTTGCTAAAATCATATCGGGGCCAACATGAAATTTTCAGATTTAAAAATGTTGTGCAGAACGTGTTGGTACAACCCTTTTAGGTTTTTATCAATTAATAAAATGTTAAACGAAGGACAATGTAAACGTTTGCTTTGAACTATTAAAAAAGAATGGAGACAAAACAAGAAATTGCAAAAATTAAAAGACATTTAACTAAAAGGTTTTAAATCAACTCTTTGTTGAAAAATCACAACAAGAACAGCTACACGATTTTTTTTAACCAGTAGAAAGCTCTCTGAAACCAGCAGTTGGTACTGTAAAACAACCATTTGGTGGTGTAAAAACTCTAGCCCAACACATGCAAACTACACTGATTAAAGTTTACAAAGCATAAGAAATTGATGACGCTGACTATGAAGCATCGGATTCATCGTAGGCTTCTTTCCAAGCTGTTACTCCTAGTGAGAAAACATTTGTAAGCCATCTCAATTTCAGCCTTGCCAAAACTCCCACTCTGGCCCTATAATGAGAATTCCTCCAGAGATTCCTTCCATGCAGCTATGAGCTCTGGTCCTAAATCCACCTCTACACATTCTATGGTGCAAGCTAGATACATTTCTACTCCCAAAGTGCTTCCGAACATCGCCACTCTCTGGTCACTAGAGAGTTTGTTACCTGGCCAGGTTATCAGCCTAGCTGCTAATTATTTCTTCGACTAATTTTGTGAAAATCGTAAACGCACTGATCCTGTGTTTGGGCTACAATATGACAAAAAATGGTGAGCTGACCATTGGAAATAAGTCTGTTAAAACTTTAGAGACGGAAATAGTGGTGGGTGGGAGAATTATCCCAGGAGGTGCTGGCTTTGGAGTTTGCTAGTGTGTAAAGATTTGAAAGAAACATCCTACACTGGAAGCTAAAGCATCATACGACGCTAGTGTACGTTAAAAATACTCATGCCATTTATCTATACAACAAAACCTCCACCTGTAAACCCAAGTCAAATCGTAGCGCCAAGTACAGATCGATCATCGCTCTGATTTGGGAAGGCATAAAATCTAGGGTAAAAGAGACATGCTTGCTTAAAAAATTGGGTTATTCAAGCAGAGTTGATTATAAATATGATCCTAATGACTTGATTAAGAGACTCAGGCTTTTGTATCAATGGCTGGCCATGATGGATAGAGAAACGAGATGATCAAATAGTTATCAGAAATAAATAAAAGACAAATCATAATTGCGCGGCAGAAAACGGTGGCTTACCAAAATTTAGGTTTAGGTTAAAAAATCTTATAAAACAAAGAACCATGGAAACAAAAACATGAACATGAGGTACTGTGTCATATGTAAACGTCACACTTCTAATGGCCCCGAGGCTTCTGTTATTATAGTCTCAAAAATAACCGACGGATTGAAGTTGTATTTTGCGAGGTGTGTAGGTACAAAACGAGCCTCCTTTATCAAGTCAGGAAAAGGCATTGTAAACATAATAATGGACAATTTACCGATCCAAATGCATTTACTGGGCTATCAATACTGTGGCCTGGGAACCAAACAAGAAAAAGATTAGCTCGAGGATATTCAGGAATTAATAAACTAGACGAAGCATGTAAAGAACATGATATTGCTTACTCCGAGCTTGGATATAAAAGATCGACACACCGCTGATGAAGTTCTAATTTCCAATGATCAAACAATCAGAGAGGATCGTTCTCTGGCATGGAGGGAAACACTAGCCACTTCGATCGTTAAGAAAATCATGAAAATAAAACTGAGGTTCGGGATGGGAAATTCAAAAAATGATCAACTTGTAAAAAAAAACTTCACAAACCAACCCGGAAAAACTTTCTCAGGTGGAAAGTGATTGTACTGAGCCTGAATGATCCATGGCAGGGTGACTTGATTGAAATGATACCTTACAATAACCTAAACAAAGGGTTTAACTACTTACTAACCTGCACTAACGTCACGTCAAAGTTTCTTGAGCCATTCCCCTTAAGTATAAAACCGGTATAGACGTTACCAAAGCTTTCAAGAAGATACTCATACGAGCTATAGCCCCTAAAAATTTACAAGTCGATTTAGGTAGCGAGTTTTGTAAAAGAGTTCAAAGCCCTACTTAAACATTACAACATCAACCTGTACTCGACGTACTCTGAGAAAAATACCGAGCGTGGTAGAATGTTTCAACAGAACACTTTAAACTCGAATGTGGAAAAGGTTCACTAGGCAGGGGAATTATGAGTGGATGCACGTTATTGACGATTTAGTTTCCAATTACAACAACACGGTTCATTCCACCACAAAACTGAAACCGGGGAAGTAACCAAGCATCATGAACCTTTATTGAGACAAACTAGTACTAAACGATTGTTGAAGAAACCTAACTCAGGAAACAAAGTCAGGATTTTTAAAGTTAAAAAATAAATTTTCGGTAAAGGGTATTTACAAAATTTTACTAACGAAGTTTTCACGACCCATTAAGTTAAAAAAAAAACTCAAGCAGTTACTCATCTTCTAAAACACGAGTCAGCTGAAGCAGTGCTCGGAGGTTTTTAACAACCAGAACTTCAAAAAATTCTAGTCCCCGATTTGTTTTTAGTAGAACAAGCACTACGTAAGAAGAAAGGAAAGGAAATGATTAAAAAATGCTTTAATTCGTTTTATGGAAGGGATATGACTACAAGTACAACAGTTGAACAGATAACATTAGCAGTGGAACACTTTTTTCCAGTGGAACACTTTTCAAACATTATTATTTAAAAATAATTTGTTCTTTGTCCTGATTTTTTGTTCTTCCTCATTATTGAAAAAGGTAAATGTTTTTTTTAATTTCAGAATGGAAAAGAAAACTTTCATGTGCGTTTACTGTGGTTGGATTTTCTCATCGCAAGCTGAGCTGTGAGAACGTCTACGCTTCCATCATCCATTTGTTGTCGAAGAATGTACTTCCTTTCACGACCAGCTACCCGACTTTCTCAAGAGCCAATCCCCCCATCTTGAGATGAAGGTTTGGGCCACCAGCAATATGAGACGCCTCTAGTCGGGGGAATGTTTCTATGGTGATCCACTTCAATATCGCCTGTCACTACCAGTTACATGCGTGGCATACCAGTGATGCTAGAAGTTTGTTTACACCAGCTGGTAAACTGTGAAGCCCAGATCAGCTAGGGTATAGCGTTTCCTAGGGATGCGGCATTCAATCAAGCTGGATTCTGGTCGATATTTAGAAATACGAAATCCCAATGACATTCCCCGCTCTGCTAGACGAGGCTTTTGCGAAAATCAACGATCTATCGATGCTTTCGCCGTGTGGGGCAGTAGCTGGGTTATATCTCCCATCCATAACCTGATAATTAGTGTCGAGGCATAAGCCACTGCGGGCATCATTGCACAATGTACGTCCCTCTCCAAAAGTGCTCGCTGGCACGAATAAAACTGGTGTTGAACATTCAAAATTTATATAGAAATATTTTCTGTTTTCCATACTGGCTGCGGCTTCGCAGTTGGACAGCATCGACCCGGAAGATTACCGCGAGTTTGAGGGTATGGTCGATACTTCCACTCTGTCCTGCCCTACTAACATTGTCGAACTAGACAGGTTTGAAAAGGTGAACGATCTATCAATCAGTATCATTGGTTATAGCCCCAAAGAGGAATTACATCTGCATCGCACCTGTAAAAACTTGGACGGACTAACGATTGACCTTCTGCATCCATGCGACGATGAGAATACCGTTTACGGCACCATTAACAATGTACCTGCTTTTCTACGCTATCGAGGTTAGGGCTACCATGCCAGGTTCTATTGTAAGAACTGTTTTGCCAGTTTTGGAAGAGAATGGATACTTCTGGCCCATTAGACAGAATGTGTGAAAATTAACCTTGTACAAGCCCTTAGATTCAAGAAGGCAGGAGAAAACTCTGGTATTCAAACACCATAACTGTCAATCCGTTTTCCCACAGCATATACGCCAATTATGAATGCCTCCTTTGCCACGTCCAAACTGCCCAACCCGATGCTTGGACAAGCTCAACCACCGAAATCCATCAAGACCTTCCTTGCAGTTTCGGCTACTTCCTAGTGGGACACAACTTGAAGATTATACGTCACAAGTACCACTTGGGAGAAGATGCAGTCCCAAGCAACAGCTTGATATTACACGAACCTGCTGAAAAATCTCTCCACCTTACCCCATCCAAAGAAACTGATTTTAAGAATGCCCACGTTTGTCATTATTGCAGGAGAGCCTTCAAGAAGTACCTCGAAAGGGAAAATATTGATGGGGAATCTAAAGTACGGCTCGTTGACAAAAAAATGAGGAATCATTACCACTTCAGTGGGAAATAATAATACATGGTTTAAACACCAGATTACACCGATCCATACATTTTAAAGCACATAACATCAAACAAAACAAAACTCTGGTCTTTTAGGAAGCGATTCACATACCCCCCCCCCCCCCAAACGATGACGGAAAGCATCCACAGTGGCCACCGAAACCACACCAGCAGGAAGAGAGTTCCATGATGTGACAACCCTAACTGTGAAAAGGATCTGCGGACGTCCAACATGGCCGAAGGTTTCACAAGTTTAAACATATGCCACGAGTGTGTTTTACCGTTGAAAGTCGAGAAAAGGAATATCCAAAGGTAGAAATCCCCTAACAATTTTAAAGGTCAGAATAAGATCTGCCTTTAGACAATCTAGTTCGAGGGAGTCTAGTTTAAGGTGCTGTAGACGGGTTACATATGGTAGATTTCTAAAACCCTTTAAGGACTTGGTGAAACAACGCTGGACTGTGTTTACAATATGGTTACAATGCATCGTTTGTTTAAGGGTGGAATAAATCAGACACCCAAACTTCTCACTGAAAAATATCTGGCAACACAGTGTGGTCCATATTGTAAGAGTGACACTGGTTTCTGTTTCCAATGTGGAAAGACATACATTTGAATTTGCAATGGGCAGTGCCTCTTAACTGAGCAGCTAAATGCAGCATTAATCTCTCTTTGAAGAGACAAGCACCGGCGTCATCTAATATGGTAGTATGGCAGACCAAATCATCAGCAAACTTACTCTGTTCATAAGTGTTGGAGCTACGAGATAGATCGTTAAGGTAAATTATGAAAAAGAGAGGTCTAAGAACCGATCCCAGGGGCACCCCACTAATAACATTCAACGAATTTGATGGTGAACACTTAACCGTGACAAATTGGGTTCACTTGACAGAAAGGCTTTAATCCATATCAAAAGCGTTCCCCCAAAACCAGAATGGTCGAGTTTCACTAATAATTTTCGGTGGAAAAGCGACTCGAATGCCTTCCTAAAATTGAAGAGAACCACATCAGTCGAGATGCCGATGTCAAGCGCCTCGGACCAGGTGACCAGGGCTTTCAAAAGCTGCAATGTGGTTGACCCTCCCTTCAAGAAGTCAAATTGGTCTGACTTTATGAGATTTGTCTTCAAAAATAACTGAGCATGCGCTCCCGTATAATCCTTTCCATGACCTTACATTAAACTGATGTCAAGAAAATTAGCCTATAGTTTCCAGGGTTAGCCATGTTACCTTTTTTGAAAATTGGGAACACCTTGGCAGTAGACCAGACTGAGGGTAAAGTACTGGCTTCAAAGCATAAGTTAAAAATGTATACCAAGGGTTTGTATATAAATTACGGATTTCGCGAAACAAGAATGCGGAATGCCCATCAGGGCCCACAGCATAGCTAGGCTTAAGTGAGGCAAGGCCAGCAAGCACATTTTGTTCTGTAAACTGCACCAATCCGCGCCGGTAAGCAACATAGTTGTAATTTAAAGCTGGACATATTTGGTTATCATCCATGCTACAAAAGAAGAGTTGAGTATGTCGGCTTTAAGCTTAAAATTGGTCACAAATACAAAAAATACAGATGACCTGCTCATCTAAACTGCAACCTAACTACTCGAGAACGAAAAACCATTCCTGCTGTGTTCCATGGCCTGGAAGGGTATGACATTAGCTTTCGTACCCACAATGCAAAAGTTTCCAGGTAAAGTAGATGTTATCGCTCGCAATACTGAGAGGTTTCAGACCATAACTATTAAGGATCATATCAACAAGATAAATCTTCGTATTATAGATAGCGTCAACTTCTTAAATGCTTCTCTGGATAGCATAATAAAGAACCGCAGGAACGACAATAGTGGCTCCCCATCCTCGAGGCAGCTCTCAACTCTGGATTGAAATCCGAGTGGGGTGCAAAGGAAAAAACCAGGGAAAATTCACTGAACCTGTTAATGCAGAAGGGGGTTTACCCTGCGAGTATATAAGCATCATGTCCATTTTTGACGAGTTAGATCTGCCATCGAGACACTCATTCTACTTCTGGTTGGAAGACGGGATGTTGGTGGGACACAAGTACGTACAGGCATTAAACATCTGGCTGAGGATGAATTCGAAGGTAATACGCACTATGAGATATACCAAATTACTGACGTTTTCCTACTTGCCGACGTCTTCGTAAATTTACAAAAATTGTGCCTCAAAAACCATAAACTGGACGCCTGCTATTACATCTCTACTCCAGATGCAGCTGGGTAGCTCTCATTAGGAGGCAAGAGCCTAGCTTGGAGCTATTCACGCACGTCGGGAAGTGCAATCTCATATCTTCCGGCACCAGAGTTGGAGTTGCGTTTGTCGGAAAGAGGCATTCAAAAGCCAATAACAAATACCTGCCTCTTTACGTTCCTAGCAAACCCTTTCTATGTATAATGGATTGGGATATGAACATCCACTGTGGTTTGGTCATGCGCGCTGATTTCCCCCACGACGAGTTCCACTACTTAACCAGGGAGGAGATTAGACCTTTGGATGTCGATACCATACAGGATGGTGCCGATGTGGGATATCCATACTGGAAGTGGATCTCGAGTACCCCAAAGAGTTGCATGACATGCACAACGATTGTTAACTAGCTCCAGAGAAAATCGACATTGGAAAGGAGCCAATTTCCCCCATTCTCTGAATCTGGAGGAAGATTTAAGTTACGTTGTTGTGTTTTTGAGTATTTGGCAAATAGTCAAAATACAGTAATTCTGTCACATTGTTAAGTGTGGTATATATTGTACAATCCATGTAGTGTGGGAATTACCAAAATAAAAATTCAGGATATTCCATTACAGTGGTAGTCTAATTAGGGCCTGCATTGTTTATTTGTTTGATATTGGTATATATCAACGTAGGATAAGAATAATAATATTCCCTAGTGGTAGTCTCAGTTATTACCTACACTATTATGTTGTCTAATTTGTGTGGCCCTATACATCACTTAGCAACGCCAGAAGCAAAGGTTTTTTCTTATTTGTAAGAACCGACTTCTGTTTCCAGGTGTTAGTAAAAGCGTACTTCAATGGCTGAACGCGACCGAGGTGATCGCTGGTTTGTTTATGATGCACCTTAGCATCTTTCTGTTGTCCCAAATACAAATGACTATATTCACCCAAGTAATAAACATTTTGGACATTTACAAAAGCTATGTTCTCTTTCTAATTATTAGCGCATAACAGCCACAACCCACACGATTTATTTCAACACACTTCGCCATATCCAAAGAGTCTTAACCTTTAACCGAAGACTATGGATGGAATCATACATCGAGTTCAACGCCACAAAAGACAAGAAGTAACCACTCCTTTCTCTGAAGAGTACTTCAAATTGCTGAATAATTCGGTTTGTGGAAAAACTGTGCAGAATAAGCAAAAAGGCTTCTACGTGAGAAAATGGTGCTGAACTGTACATTGCAACAGCATGCTAACTCCTTTAAGATCCTAAACGAAAACCTGGTGCAACTCAACCGCCACGTTCGTAGCGCACTGTGTGATATTCCATCCTACTCCAGATCTATCATATTGAAACTTTCCAAACTCTACATGTTCGAATTCCACTATGACTACATTCGGCCGAAGTATCAAGACCGCGCCACACTCCTTTTCAATAACACCACCAGCCTCTGCCACGAGATCAAAACAAAGGATATCTACCAACAAATGCTCACAGACAAAGACCGTTTCAACAGGGGCAATTAACCGTCGAATCATCCACTCTACTCCAGCATGAACAAACAAGTATTATGGAAAATAAAAAACGAAATGGACACTGACCCCATCCTAGAGTTTATCGGACTCAGTTCAAAAATTTACTCCATTAAACTTCTGAAAAAAAAGAGAATATCAAGAATACCAGGGGTTTCCAAAGCTTGTTCGTGAAGAAACATTTGAGCTTTAGCGACTATGAAGTGGCTCTGAAATGTAAGGTACCTTCATAGAAGGGACGCTGGGCCAAGATTTCACGCGTCGGCCACGAACTGAGTACCACTAGAATATCCAAGTCCCTCCTCTCGCCTCATGACGACAAGAGGTATATCCTGGACAACGGCGAAGAAACTGTAGCCATCAGTGGCTGCGATACGAGTGTTTGGGATGAATACGTGGACGGTTTCAACTCGGGCATGGACATGATAAGTGACAAGGAGGGGGAGGAAAAATTGTGCCTTCTGTTCAAAGAGTACAAAGTGCAAAAACTGTCCAAAAGCGATAATAGCTGAGAAGAACAAGAAGGCAGTCTGCAGGGTCGTTACGTAGTATTAGAAAACTGGTGGAGAGAGTTGAAGGATTTTGCGGCTTGGAAAAAGGAGATCCGAAAGAAAGACGTTGTCAGTAAGAAAGAAGGTCGTGCACTAGAAACAGAGAAACGGAGAGAAGCTAGGTTAAAGAAAAAGCCACTAGTAAAACTAAAGCTAAAACTCGAGAAACGAAGGGGCAAAGAGTGGACAGACCAGAGAAAAAAAGCCTCTAGTAAAAGAAAGGCTCAAGCTGGAGAAACAACAGAACAAAGAGTGACTAGACCAGAGAAAATGGTCACTAGTAAAAGAAAAGATCAAGCTCGAGAAACGAAGGAACAATTAGTAGCTAGACTAGAGAAAAAAGCTGCTAGTAAAAGAAAAGCTCAAGCTGGAGAATCAAAAGACTAAAGAGTAGCTAGACTATAGGAAAAAGCGCCTAATAAAAAACGATCTCATGAGACCTGATTATGATGAACTCCGTGCTGTGTGAGTTAGACCTACTGCAGAAACAATGTTAAAAAACGTTTCATATGCTTTGCCTCCTGGATGGTGTGGAAAAAAAGCAATATTATCATAACCTCTTTTATCGCACTTTTCGTCATTTTCACGCTTCGGTGCACTCAAGAGTTCTCACAATATGACAGCCCATCCATATATAATTTGCATGCCCCCCCCCCATTTGGGGACCCACTTATGTTGCTAATTCTTTATTTGCATGCTTCGGTGCACGTGAGAGTTCTCACATTGTGAAAGCTCATGAAGCTTTCCATGGTAAACGTTTCTAGTCTCGATTGTGGAGGACTCATTTCTTCTTTTGATGAAGTTTTGGCGCAAGACGACCGATGTGATGGGAAAATATGCCAGAAAAAAATATAGTTTGGGGCATATTACTGCGAAATTTGTTGGAGATGTTTCCCTGATTTGGGGAGAGCTAAGATTCATACTAGGGTTTTCATTCGTGTAATGTTATTCCAATGAACAACGAGCTGCCGAGGGAAGCTAAAAAAATAAAGAACTAACAATGAAGGAGGAAGATCATATTCCTATATTTAAGAAAGAGACTTTCATGTGCCAATAATGTGAGAAGACGTTTGAGAGTAAGAGATATAAACGCAGGCACGAAAGGCATCACGAAGGAAAATATAACGTAGCCTGCAAATTGTGCGGTTTATTTACTGAGACGCTCTTGCATATAAACAGCATAAGTGTGGTGATGTTATAAATCAACGTGGAAGGGAAATTGGAGAGTCTGAAAAAAAAAGACCGTCCGCCCTCGAACTGAAACCTTGGTTGCAGAAAGGAATATTTTCTCAAACCCCCGCAAATTTCAACCTCGTGGTAAATAATGTCAGATCTTTAGTCGTGACTATAAGACAGAATTCCAGAATTGATTGAGCCTTGCCCTATATGTTTCAAGATTTGAAGATAGGACTGATTTGACCACCGATACCAATCTCGAAGTAAGACTGTTTAGTTTGGAATTAGGAGATATTGATCTTGTCTGCAACGCTTTCAATAACTGCTTCTTGAATTTCACGAGGAATTTTATGTCAGATGAAACGCACTATGAGCCGTTGATTTTGTCGGAAATATACAGGGATAGGTATTGGAATCTTTTAGAGCAGTGCCAACATCAGTAGTTACGAAAATGTCGTAGTGAGCCACAGCACCGGCACCAACTTACGTATTCTGATCACGTATGTGGGGTCGAAGGTCAAGGTCACCAAAAAAAGTAATGTTTATATCACAAGCGGTTTTGTAAGAAATTTAACTGTTTAATTATGTTTTGTAATTTAGTATGAAGACCAGCAGAAATGGATTCAAGAAGAGCTTCTACGGTTAACGGTTAATTGAAGAAACGTTAACACATTCAGAATTAATGTCGCAATTTTAAATTTTAGATATTAAATTTGTTAACACATATTCCTAAAAGAAGTTGCAATAAGCAACCAAACCAAAAAAAATGGAACTAAGCCTACTACAGGCACATTTTTCTCTTAAACTTAATATTTCTTGTGCTACGTACTTCAAAAATTTATTCACTTCATTTTAACGGGGTTTGCTGTAGAACCAGTGGCGCCATCGTGCATCTGGAATCGAAACTAACGCAAACAGCCCCAGACAAACACCACAGTGTTGCTTAGCAATGGAAGGTCAGAAGCTAAACACGCCTACTGAAGTCTTAACACGTGTATTTCTCAACCCAAACAAGAAATACCAAAGCTACTGCTCCAACGGGAAATGCTAAAGCCATTCAACGTGAATGGGATCGTATTGGGACCGAGGTTTTGTGTAGGTCACTCCATCGGCGGGCTGCCAATCTCAACCAAAAGGCCCGTCTCATTGGAGTGTCTTCCAAGGAATCCGGCATTTGACTCTAGGTCCTTCCATCCCCCCACCTTGGCACACTTCTTGACGACGGTGCCTTTAGGATTGCCGTCGCTCTTCACTTGGGTTGCCGCGTCTGCGAACCTCACGTGTGTCCGTGCGGAGCCGTCGTCGACTCTTCTGGCACCCATGTATTGAGTTTCAAGGGAAGTGCTGGTCGCTGGTCTCGCCACACCGCCGTCAACGACCTCATCAAGCGTGCACTTGTGTCTGCTGGGATCCCCACCCAACTGGAACCTGTTGGCCTCGACCGGGACAACGGTAAGCGTCCGGATGGTATTTCTTTGATCCTATGGGCAGGCGGCCGTCAGTTGGTTTGGGGTTTCACCTGCACCGACACCCTGGCACCGTCTTATCTCAACCAGACTTCCGTAGAACCTTTGAGCGCCGCCTCCACCGCCGAAGCCAAGAAGAAAGCCAAGTACGATTACTTGGACAACCGGTACTTCTTTTGCCCTTTGGCCGTTCAGACTATGGGGTCCTTTGGTCGGGATGGCCTGGGCCTGATCCATGGCATCGGTCGCAGGATCTCCAGGGCCACCGGAGAGAAGAGGTCTACAGCTTTCCTTCTCCAGCGTATCGGGGTGGCTGTTCAACGGGGAAACGCTACTTATATCATGAACACCATTCCTACTAGTGCCTCCCTCGACGAATACATTAGAGTGCTCTAAGTGTTTTCGTTGACCGTGCGCGCCTTTATGGGGGATTTGGCTATACTTTTCTAGTGCCAAGTACGTGCTGTTGCTTTTTCCATATTGTGAACGGGATTTTGCGAATTTGTTTTATGCCTACCTTCGTGTTTGTGTGTTTCTGAATTACCTTTTCTTTTTTTTTCCATTTTTTTTGTGTGTGCATTTTACGGTGTCTCTTGTGTAATTTTTGCTGTTGTTAACTGAACATTAAATTCCTAAAATAAAGCTTATTCGTTCAGTTTTATACTAAATGTATCATATTTTTGTTTAAATCAACTTTTATTTGTCTATAATTCAATTAATTTAACGAAATGATATGGAATGAAAATATTACTGGTTTAACTTCGTAACGCTGACTTTGCATAACACCAGGTAACCTTGGTGCGCTTATGTTAACAAAACAATTATGCGACAGCCTTGATTTTGTTGATGTATTTGCACAGTCTGGTTATTTGCGTAAAACCAAACTTACACAAAACTAGTTAACCTTGAGATGTTTGTGAGCAGAAAACCTTGACTATATATTTTTTTTTACTTGGTCTATCTTTAATTAAACAGTCGTGGGGTTTTACATTACCAGAACTGCTGTAACAAATTTCCTTTTTGTTCTTAACCGTCAGAGACCATCACCAGGCAAGTTCAGTCACGACTTTTCTTGAAGGTGCACACCCGTACCAAATAAAAACGTCCTTCGTCTTTCAGGCATCTTGTTTTAGCCAGCCTGAAGGCTAGTTCGAGTGGACGTGTTACCAATCACGATGAAAAAACGAATCATCTCAAGGCCAGCTCCCAAACCCAATTCGTGTGAGTATGTTACCCAGTCGAGTCACGTTTTCTCAAGTACCTAGATCAAATAAATTATTCAGTGGGCGTGTTCTCCTTCAGAAGAACGAGTGTTTGGTCGGTCATTAAATCAGTCACGTGTACGCATGTTCTTCCTACCTGGCCAATCCAAGACCGGTTTGCTTTCTGCTTTTACCGATTTTATTTTTCATAGTCGTCTTTTTCCTTTTTTTGTCTCCAGACAGATTTCGCCTAATCCTGAACAAAACCTCAGCAACTTACTGACGAGTTGTGTGTGGAGGGGGAGGGGGGTGCCAGGGCCGGATTAAGCCTCGAAGAGGCCTGGTGCTTAAGATTTATTGTGGCCCTCCCACTCCCCGCCCCACAATAAAAAGTTTCCTTTCTTTTAACTATAATTTTTTTATGTAAAAACAGCAAAAGTAAACAATTTTTTTTATTTAAAATAGTTTACCCTATTTTATTTTCTCGTGACCGTGAGGCACCCTTGTGGCCCTTTTTCGGTCTGAGGCCCGTTGCTTCAGCACCCAAAGCACCCCCCCCCCTTAATCCGGCCCCGGGTGCTACCATTTGGCTGCATCCCTGAACCAAGTGACTCAACTAAGGGAAGCA
>JAHWFP010175718.1:4217-46265 GCA_023313725.1 Lithobius niger | reverse complement strand
AACCTAAAATGGAATGACCTTCATTCCTACCGATTCACCTATTAGGGTATTACTGGAGATTTGAAACAGTTCTCAAACTACAAACGAACAAAAAGAATTACTTACCTTGCGAGAATGTCGGCACAATGTCCTTCTATCCCTGCTTCATCATATATCGAAGTTTATTCTTTCCGAACAGAGCGAGCGAGCTAGCTTACAAGCTAAACTTTGCGAAACGACGCGTCGTCTAACTCCCACCCACCTTCCAGAAACTTGAGCGTAGCCTACAGTCTGCCTACCTGCCAAAGGAATCGTCCAACACCCACTCCCCCTCCACAAATTAAAATGGAATGACCATCACTGATTTGACATAAGGTATTACCGTATTTCTTGAAGCAATTTTCACAAACACAAAACGTTTTAATTAAATAAGAATTAGCTTGACGTCCCAACCGTGATTTAAATAAGTTATTGTTTAAAATCGATCGGTTATCGATTTTTAACCAATAACTATTACATATTCGGTAAAGCACGGTCCAAAAACTGATCCCGAAGGCACTCCAATTTTTGTGTTGTTAAGACTACTGTTTTTTCCCCCACATATTAGAACCTGTTTTTTCCTATTAAGCTGCTAAAAATTATTTAAGTGGTTTTCGGGAGTGATACTAAAAAAATTAACGCTAGCGGGTGTTATTTTTTTATTCGTGATTTTTCAGATGTGGGCGATGGATTTTTTTTTGTTTACCAAACAAAACTAAATCAGTAGGTTACACTTTGTTGTGGAGTACAATATCTATGTTTAAATGCCAGGTTCAGCGCAGAAATGTTATACATTTGATAAAAGTCATTCTTTAGATGCAATTTTTTTAACATTCCTCTGAACGATCCTTAGATTTATTTCGAGGCGATCAAGTGAATGGAAGGAGCAAAGAGCTGATGTAGTCATCGGCCCCAGAAAATGTTTGGTGAAAGTGCTGATGCGTGATTCAGATTTTTTTTTTCGACAATGTCTTAAAAAAACGTTTCATGCGCTAAGAAAAATCCCATGTGTACACCCTCGGGAACCACTTTATCAACTTTTTGCGGCCTTATATAAACAACTATTAATTAAAATGTATATTTTTCCTTTTAAGTCCTATTTTTTGATATTTACTCAGTTACAGAATTTTTTTTTTTTATCAAAGTATCAAAAGCTTTCTGAAAATTCCAGTACTAAAATTACACATATTTCGCGTCATTTAATGTTGTTGTTGTAATTTCGTTTGTTTCTATTAGCAAGAATTTATCGGGTTTGGGAGGAGAATTTGTAACTCTAAAAAGTCACCATTGAAACACGTTAGATTCGTCACCATTAGTTCAGTCCGAGTTTTCAGAGGGCGCCACGTGTTCTATCTGGTAATTTTTGCTCATTATTCAGCCCAAATCTAAATTAAACTAAATTACATCTAAGCTAGGCTAAATAATAATTAAATATAAGCTAAATTCGTTTACTTTAGTTTAATTTTAGGCTAAAAACTGAGTAGAAATTCCCACATAAAACACGTGGCGCCCTCTATAAACTAAGACTGAACTAATACGAGTGTCTCTAAGACGTTTCAGTAGGCGGTCTCAGTCACAAATTCTCCTCCCCAACCCTAGAAATTGTTGCTATTAGTAAATTGGTTTACTTTTATGGTTTGTGAATCTGTATTGTGATTTTGATAAAAATTTTATAAGAATAATTCATTCATTCATCATTCATTCATTCATTTGTAAACAAAACTTTCTAATATTTTATCTATTATAGATAGTAAAGATGTTGGTCTATAGTTATTCAACTCTTATTTATTTTTACACAACGGTCTTATTATTTCTACCTTTAGCACTACTAGCCGCATTCTTTTTCAATCATTGTATTTATCAATTTACGTCGTGCTGTTGGTGTGTTTACGCTAGATTGTTTTATGTTTTGTTTGTATTTTATCTAGTCCTCTAGCTTTTGCATTTTCTTAATAAATTTATTAGTAAAGGCGGTAGCAATCCAAGCTGGAATTTACTGTACGGTGTGACTTAGGTTTCCCATGTTAGAGGCGAAATTTCGATGCTTAATTTCTCTCGCCTTCATTCAATATTTTCCACTCAGATTTGATATACAGGGTGATCCAACTAAAGTGTTACGAACCGATACCGAGCCGAGCCGAGTGTTCAAGCAGAGTGTTAGTGAATGGCTAATGAGAGAATAATAATGATTAGAAAACAAAAACGAGCTCGTTTGATGTTTAAGGTAAGGTTTAACTGATCCGAAGTCAAAACAGCAAAGGAACAGAAATAAAATTTTTCTGTAAGGTTTCACATACCGCAGTGTTCCTGTACTGTTTAGTCCACGTGAAACCTTACTGTTGTATTCATATGTTTTTAGAGTTTTTACTTAAGAACACGGTGTGTCTGATTGGTTCATTCTACTTGGCTAAGGGGCATCGCTGAAAAATCGTAAAAAAACATATACTTTGAGTGTCCTGGAAATATCGTTGAAAATAAAAATGAAATACCAGTCCTGAAGTCTTGAATATGAAATCTTAAAAACTGGTGTGTGTATCAATAGGATGAACGGAAAAGAGATGACCGGACTAGAATGATGATGAAAAATTTAGCCCCGAAATTAGGTGAGTGTGTAGCCTATATTATATACTATATTATTCTTACAATAATTTTGAAAGTTGGGACATGGTTTTTGATTTTATTTACGTGTCTAATGGTTGAATACAGCAGTAAGGTTTCACGTGGACTAAACAGTACAGGAACACTGTGGTATGTGAAACCTTACAGGAAAGTTTATATCTGTTCCTTTGCTGTTTTGACTTCGGATCAGTTAAAACTTACCTTAAACATCAAACGAGCTCGTTTTTGTTTTCTAATTCGTGATACTTTGACATACCAAGCTGGTTGTCTGCACTCGTTGCAAAAGGCACTGAATTTCGCTCGCTCATTCAGTGCAAGTCTTTCTTTTGAAAATTGGTTTGTCCGTTAGCTATCTATCAGCGGCTTTGTCCGTATTTTCTACTATAGGACGGCAAGATAAATGGGCAACGGACACTAGCTTTAACACGGGAGAATGGCGTGAAATCATTACATAAATCTATTCGTAACAAGGATACGGCTTCCGCTTCACGCGGGGTAAATTGTTGGCTCACCATGATTGTTAGCATTTGCTTAGGGTTTCCGTCTGGCGTTTGCTCATTGGCATTGTTGTATAGAAACAATGTTTAAAACAATGCATAACAATAAAACGGATCGTTCAGGGCCCCGCAACTCCGGAAAGGGACGACCAATCGAAATTTCTATTTCTATAAAGGGCTCATCTACGAAAGTAGATCTTTCAAATGATCTAAGAATCAGCTTTCAACGACAAATGGTTTAGACGGTCTGTAGAGACCATTGTATAAACGTGTCCAAAGAAGAAGTCCAAGCCAAAAATGAAACTCGCGATTCCAGCTCAAGTCCAGATCTCCGAAGTGACAAATCGGAAATTAATAAAAGTTGGTACACATGTTCACCAAGCCCAATAAGGCTTATATACTAAATTTGAGTGGAAAATATTAAAATGCAGCGGAGAAATTAAGCGTCGTAATTTTGGCTTTAACATGGGAGACCGAGGTCAAAAAAAGAAATGCAATGATGAGCGTGATGGGGGACGTTTACACGAGAAAAAGGAATGACCTTGAATTAATATTTCAAGGTCATCCTCGTGCTATCGTTCAAACGAGATACGATGCCGCAAAAAAGTAAATTAGAAATTTGGACGCAAGGAGACAATATGGCCAAAAAAAAAAACAGATTCAAAATCGGATAACAAATAAAATAGTTCGATGATGTTTAAAAGCTAACTCTGAACATGCTGGCTGCACTGTAGTGAAGTTAACTGCCGTTGTTGGATTTGGTGAACATGTGTACCAACTTTAATCAATTTCCCATTTGTCACATCGGAGATCTGGATTTATCCTGGAATCGCGAGTTTCATTTTTGACTTATACGATGGATTTTAGACACTTTTATACAACGGTCTCTGCAAACTAAACCATTTATCCTAGAAAGCTGGTTCTTACCTCATTTGAAAGAGACACTTCCGCAATGTGACCTTTCAGTCCGGTGCATTTAGCACTTTAGGTCGGAAAAAATGCCCATAAAGATGAAACTTGGCAGACATATCCAGAAATACTACCCGAGTAACATATTAAAAGTCCCCTAAAATTCCACTGGAGCTTAAGCTGCCATTTTGAAAAAAATGGCCGCCGCTAGCTACCAAATTAATTAAGGACGTACTAGCGGAGTCGCTCGCTTCGCTCGCTCATTCCGCGTCGTCTCGCTGCGCTCGAGGAGATTTCTTGCTGCATGTAACACTTATGATACAGACAGACTTTCCACATAAAAAACGATCAAGCAAATTATAAGTATATACCGGTTATCTCGAGAGAAGGTCAATTTTTTTTACGTCCAAGGAGTCAAGCAAAAAGATCAAGCAATGTATCAGAAAAGCGCTGTTTCTGATGACAAACGCTGATTTTCGTTCGCTTCACTCACTCAATCAGCGCAAACATTTCCTCAGAAACGTGACTGAATCAATGTAACCACCAAGAAGCACACATCACTTGTAATTTGTGTTAGTATACACTTTATATGGGTTTTCTTGTTTTACTTATTTTTAGAATATTGTTCTTTACGTCCTGCTCAGTAAAGATTTTTCCATGAGCGTCTTATCACTTCACTTTCTGGTGATCCCTAACTTGGAGAAACATCTGCAGAACGTCAGATGTAATCCCACACGAAGGTGAGAGATGAAAGTTGATAGAGCAAAGCGAAACACACATTAAAAAGGTTTAGTTTACGTGAAAATCACTCGCTTTGCTCGTTCAATCCACGCAATTTCGTGCTTCAGAAACACGAATGTTTGACACGAATGTTTGACCAAATCTATTGGTTTGATTTTTCCATGCATCAAGTCAGTTAATATAAAACCAATTTTAAGAGCTATATGTGGTGTGTTGCAAAATGCGTTGTCCTTTTAGGTTATTTTTTCGGCTCATTCGGCTGTGTCGCTCCAGATCATCTCTTTGCTCGAGGAGGTTTTCATGAACAAACTATGACGTCATGAACAAACATGAAGAGGGTTAAAAAAACTTTGACGTTAGTTTTTCAGGTTCTTTCGCTTATTTGAGGGTGATAATATCAAGTTACAGCGATGAAAATAGGCCTATTAAAAGCGAAATTTAATTATCTTTCGTTTGGTCCTACTCCCATCTTTGTAGGTGCTTTGGTTCCGGAGGAGTAGAGGTACAAACACGCACGCACGCACGCACGCACATCGTATGATTTTAATTATGTAGATGATGTGCGTGTGTGTGTGTTTGTACCTCTACTCCTCTGGAACTAAAGCACCTACAAACATGGGAATAGGACCAAACGAAAGATAATTAAATTGCGCTCAGTATAGGCCTATTTTTATCGCTGAACTTGATATTATGACCCTCAAAAACGCGAAAAACCCTGAAAAATTAACGTCAAAGTTTTTTTTAAACGCTCTTGATGTTTGTTCATGACGTCATAGTTAGTTCATGAAAACCTCCTCGAGCGAAGAGAGATGATCTGGAAAAGGATGCACGGACAACGTATGTTGCAACACACCACATATAAATCTTAAAATTGGTTTTATACTAACTGACTTGGCAGGAAAAAATCAAAACAATAGATTTGGTTTTAAAACGGTGTCAAACATACTTGTTTCTGAAGCACGGAGGTGCATGCATTGAACGAGCAAAGCGAACAATTTCCACTTAAAGTAAACCTTTTTTTTCAATGTGTCTCGCTTTGCTCTATCGATCTTTCATCTCTCACCTTCGTAGGAGATTACAACTGACGTTCTGCAGCTGTTTCTCCAAGTGAGGGATCATCAGAAAGTGAAGTGATAAGACGCCCATGGAAGTAAAGAACAATATTCTTAAAATAAGCAAAACAAGAAAACCCATGTAAAGTGTATACTAACACAAATTACAAGTGATGTGTGCTTCTTGGTGGTTACATTGATTCAGTCACGTTTCTGAGGAAATTTTTGCGCTGATTGAGTGAGCGAAGCGAACGAAAATCAGCGTTTGTCATCAGAAACATTGCTTTTCTGATAAATTGCTTTATTTTTGCTTGATTCCTTGGATGTAAAAAAATATTGACCTTCACTCGAGATAACCGATATCGCATTCTACACTCTTATAATTTGCTTGATCGTTTTTTATGTGGAAGTCGTTTTTTATGTGGATGTCTATATCATAAGTGTTCCAGCAAGAAATCTCGAGCGCAGCGAGACGACGCGGATCGAGCGAGCGAAGCGAGCAACTCCACTAGCATTTTCTTAATATCGCACGAACTATCATTCCTACCGAAAATTAATTAATTGTATAGAGAAATAAATTAAGGATAACAAAAATCTCTACAAGAAGTGTCCTTATGATGTTTTCGTTAAAACCAACCGTTTTTTTTTGCAATCTACTGATTTACTGAAAACATGATGAATTTTGAAGAAATTGCCTCCGCCGGCTACAAAATTAACTATTTAGAGGAATGGGGGGTGGGGGGGGGGGGGCTGAAAAAGTTTCACATCTGGCAACCAATATGCCCCTTTGGTTTCATTTAGTACACAACGATCTCCCGTAATATTATGCCCCCTCCACCCCAAAAAAGCAAACGGTTTTTAGGCTGTAACTCTTTAACCGTCAACAAATCAAACGCATAATGTCAAGCACAAACGTTCAGCACACAAAAGTGATATTCGTCTTTTACGTAAAAGGAACTCTTGAACCCTAAAATTGTATTTAAAGTATGCCACCCTTAATTTGCGTGAAAGCTCCTTTTTTTCAATTGGTTGTTGTAGGGATTTTCGTGTTCAAAGTGCTCTTGTGAACCCACTAATAAATCAAAGTGGACATGCTTAGGATTTTCTGCAAGGTTGGGATCTATTCTTTCCATCAATCCTAACCGAAATTGTTTAACTTAGATAGGGACCGTCCTACGACCATTTAAGAATGAAGAAGTAATGGCGTAGCGACGAAAGCGTATACTGATATTCTAATTCAAAGTGCTCTTGGAAACCCACTTATAGATCGAAATGGACATGCTTAGGATTTTCTGAAAGGTGGAGACCTATTCTTTCTATCAATCCTAACTGAAATTGTTTAGGTTAAATAGGGACGCCCTACGCCTATGTTAAGGTGTAGCTGTAATTGATGTGGCAGATAGTTTGAATTTCAAAGTGCCAATGTAATGGTCATTTATGTATTTGTATCTACGCTAAACAATTTCGGTTAGGATTGGTGAAAGGAATAGATTTCTACCGTTAAGAAAACCCTAAGCATTTCCATTTTAGGCTATTAGAGGGATCGCAAGAGCACTTTGAATTCTAAAATCACCGTACACTTTTGCCGCTACGCCATTACCTCTTCACCTTTAAATAGACGTAGGACGATCCCAATCTAAGCTAAACAATTTCGGTTAAGATTGATGAAAAGAATAGATCCCCATCTTTCAAAAAAATCCTAAGTATGTTCATGTCGGGCTATTAGATAGCTTGCACTAACACTTCGAACACGAAAATCACTATAACAACCAATTGAAAAAAAATGAGTTTTCGTGCAAATTAAGGGTGGTATACTTTAATTTGGGGTTCAAGGGTTGCTTTTACGTAAAAGATGTAAATAGCTTTGTGTGCTGAACGTTTTTGCTTTACATTATGCTTTTGATTTATTGGCGGTTAAAGAGTTACAGCCTAAAAAAAAAACGGGTTTTTTTTTTAGGAGGGGGGGGGGGGGGGCGGAGGTGCATGAAAAATTGTGACCCGGGATTTTTAGACTCCTCTACCCATGTACTAACTGAAACCAAAGGGGCAAATTGGTTGCCGGATGTGAAACTTTTCTGCCCCCACCCCACTAAATAGGTAATTTGGTAGCCGGCGAAGGCCATTTCTTCAAAATTTATCACGTTTTCAGTAAACCAGTAGATTGCAAAAAAAAAACAATTGGTTTTAACGAAAACATTACATGGGCCATTCTTGTGCAGATTTTTTTTATCTTTAATTTAGGTCTTTATACAATTTTCGGTAGGAGTAATAATTTGTGCGACATTTAAGAAAATAGACAATTAAGTAGCTGGTGGTGGCCACACTTTCAAAATTAATCGCATGTTTTCAGTAAACCAGTAGATTGCAAAAAAAAAAAGGTTGGTTTTAACGAAAATATCATAAGGACCTTTCTTGTAGAGATTTTTGTTATCTTTGATTTATTTCTCTATAAAATTTTCGGTAGGAGTGATAGTTCGTGCGATATCTAAGAAAATATCCAATTTGGTAGCCGGCGGCGGCGGCGGCCATTTTTTTCAAAATGGCGCCGAAAGCCCCAGTGGGATTTTAGGGGACTTTTAGTATGTTACTCGGGAAGTATTTCTGGACACATGCGCCAAGTTTTATCTTTATTGGAATTTTTTCCAAACTTCGTCAAACATCAAACGAGTTCGTTTTTGTTTTCTAATTATATTTATACTTGAACATACTTGGTATTTTTTAACTTCCTTTAATCATTTATTTATTTTTTAATTTTTCTACAGTAAGGACCTTTTTTATATTCTTGTTTAATTTTAAAACTTTCTTTTAAATTTGCCACTTGACTACAGAAATATTATTAAAAACTCGTTTGATAATTTAATAAAGCCATGCCTTTAAATGTTTTTGCCCTCTCTTCATCAATGTTCTTTTTTTCTTCTTTTTCCTTGTTACATCATTTATAACTTCCCAGATTGATTTCTTGTTAAGTTGCAGATTTCTTAGTTTCTCCTTATAATAATTTTGTTTACATTCTTTAAGTTTTATGTTTATTTCCTTTTTCTATCATCTCTTCGTCTATGTCATGTGATTTTCTTATTTTGTCAAATTAAAGGGCTTAGTGTTAGGAGTTCAACCTTTGGTTTCAATTCCCCAATCAGGCAGTCTCACATTTAAGTCCAAAAGGCAACGTGCATAGGTTTCCATCCGTATTTAGGTATTCCTTATTTTGATCCACAATTTATTTTATGTATTCTTTCAATTTATCAGTGTTATCCGTTCTTTTCTTTCATTTTATTTTTATCTGCTTTTTTTTATTAGACTTAATTATGCAAATTATATTAATCAAGGTAATTAAGTATAATCAGTACTTCTACATGAAGTTAAGCATATATCATGAATGACTTAATATTGTTCATTCATTATTAATCAAAATAAAAGCCAATGACCTACGAATATTTATTATTGCTGAGAAAAGAGAGTACAAATATAACAGACGAGTAGAAACTTGTAGCTGTATTTTAGCCAGGCTGCACACTCAAGAATTTCTAAGAAAATCTTATGCAACATTGACATCAGCATTTCTTAGAGCAGGCGACATCTTGAACGGTTCTCAGAAAACCAAGGAGTGCCAGTTTCAAGCTATACGCTTTGGGTTCATAGAAATAGGTATCAAGCTAACTTAACTCAAGACACACTAAAGGAATAAACATCTCCTAGAACAGCTTCAATTCTTAGTATTCCAATACAGCCTATAAAACGGAGTAAAATAACATGTCAACTGTCAGTCGTCGTTTAGAGCTCCGATTGTCATCTTGTCCGTCCGTCTAGCCAAGCCGAGCCACCGTTGCAAGCCAAGCCAAGTGAGGCCTTTGATTCAGGGGACCGTGAGCCTGTTGCCAGGGCAGCTGCTAGCATCAACGATAAGTGTACCTCTATCGTTCAGGATACAAACGACGGTTTTAGCGATTGTGTTGATTTAAATTGGCTAATAGAAAAACGATAATACTGAGATAATAGCACTCTTATAGAAATTAGCTTACGCTACGATCTTTGTCACGAGTCCATGAACACATCTCTACTTTTCTTTTCCGCTCTCTATAATTTTATTTCAGGTACCCGAATGCAATAATGTTTTGCTCGTATTATTTTCTATAACCACATGTAAAGTATATGGCTAAATAAGCCAAGTGGAATAAAACTTACAACGAATTAAACAAGTTCAGTAATCAATCCTTGTTTGTCTTTTATTATTAGAGTTTTAAGTAATTTTGGTGTCAAGTGTGTTGTCTCCATCCTAGACAATTTGAGTTTGCTTTGGTGGATTTAACCTAAGTAAACCCAAAACCATATCAGGTTTTGATGTGGTATAAACATGTAGTACCAATACATAAGTCAGAGCAGTTTTGGAAGCTTAAAACGCTTTCACTACATAGACTTCAACTAAATGCAAAACCCTATAAATTATGGCAAAATGTATCATAATTATCAATTCCGGGATCTGAATTCAAAGTTAGCAACGAAAAGATTTTCATTTTGTCTTCGTCTAGTAACGTATTGTACGAATAATTGTCGACTGTGGCCATATTTTTCCACTGGCTAATCTTAGCGTGAAAAAAGAATCTTGGCTCACTAAAAAAAAATCAGCATGGCGGCTAACGGCGATGGCTTTGGAAACCATGTGAGGGGACACAGAGCAAAGCAAGCCGTCAGTGGTCAGCATCCTCGTCTCTAAACCAAGGAAGCGCCAATTCAAATCCTGCAACTGACCTAACTAGCCTAAAAAGCCTGGAAGTTAGGTTTGGTCTGAAGAGGTGAAACAATGATATTCTTTACATACTGTAAATCTAGTTCCTACTCGGAGCACAATCTGAATATCGTTTCCTACCTGCAGTTTTTGTTTTATCACATTTTCAATGAAATAAAGTTGTCCAAATGCAAAAACTTTACGCAAGGCAGTGACGTAAATACATTCTTTTTTCTGGGGGGATGTTCCATATAGTTTGAAATTTTCCATAAGTAATGAAACTGCATTCAACAAACCCAAACAGTCAGTTACTGCTGCTTCTGCTTGTGTTTCGTATTGTGAGGAGGTGGAAGAAGTTGATAATGAGAAGGATTTAGATTTAAATTTCATTTCGCATAAAGTATAAAAAACTGTATGTTGTAAGTAGTCCGATTAAGAGATAAAACTGGTTCAGAGTATCCAATTCAACAATATATGTATCAGTAAAGACCTTTACTGTAAAGTTTGACCTCAACCTACCATGTTAAAAACGAAATTTTGACGCTTAATATCTCCGCTGTCTGTGAATATTTTTCTATTTTTCGGCATTCGGCCGTGTAAGCTTTGTTAGCCTTGGTCAACAAGCATACCAAAATTCATTAAAATGTGCCAAAGCAAATCAGGGATCTGGATCTGAGCTGAAACCATGAAATCCTTTTTTTGCGTGTTCTTATTCTTGGCATGACACATTTCTTACTACAGATCAAACTATTTGTCTGATACAGCTAGTTCTTAGCTCATTTTACAGCTATTGCTCAGTAGATGTGTCCTATCAAAAGGCCTTTTCTAAATGGTCAAGTGGTTCAGGGGTTAAGGAGCTGCAAACGACCAGATTGTTTCACATTGTTTTAATATTATTATTATGCAACAATGCCAATCAGCGAACGCCAGCTGCAAGATATTGATAGATTAGAAAACAAAAAAGAATCGTTGGGTTTTCTGCAGCTCTCTTTCAGCGGCTTTGGACTTTATTCGTATTACTGCAAGACGGCAAGCCAAAGTGGGCAACGAGCATTTTAGCTTTAACACGGGAGGATGCTGCAAAACCAGGACATCGACAACGCTGTGGGCTCGGAGATTGAGAACAGTTGGGAGCAGAAGGGTCGGAATTATAGTTGTATAGCCTAAACTTTGGCAGGACTAATGAGCACGATGAAGAGAATAAAGGACGAATGAACAATAGCGGACATTGACAAGAAGAAGCAAGTTTCCACGCCTCAACGTTGGGTGAATCCCCTTGTAGCAAGAGACACCTGTCGGCAAAAGGCGGCAAGAGGCGGACGGTCGCGTCGAGTAGTGCATACCGCTAGAAATTGAGGGTTGGAAAGGTATTCTGGTGAACTGCCTAAAGTTCCATTCCCCTGCTGTTATTTTCTTTTTTTTTTGCGAAACGACTGCCATGGGAGGCGCAAGAACAGGGGAAACTGAGTCTTGCAACCAAGGGTCGAAGTCGGGTAATGCATCAATATGTAGCGGGAAGGAGTAGGGTGGACTTACAAAGGCTCCTAACTGGCCCATCCCCCCCTTCACTTGCGACCGCTTCTCAATGCTGTGTAGCGATGACGACCGAGGCCTCTGCCAAGGGACAGATTAGAGGCCGTGCAGAAGTAAGTGTAGTAGAAATGTGGACAGTAACGTGAAGCCATGATGACGGGAGAGAGAGAGAACAAATGGGGAAACCCGGATCATAAAGACGTTCCGTCGTCTTGAACGAAAAAGATGGCCATAGACGACCGTCCAAACCCATGGTTAGCATCTGCTGTAAATTTTGAATAGAGGATTGTTTTTAGTTGTTGCTTTTTTTTTTTTTTTTTTTTGTATTGAAGAAGGGTCGTACATGGTACAACTAAGGTTTATTAGGAACATAAAATAGAACGAAAATTTGTGGCTACAAGAAAAATCTGGTCGTAACGAATCAAGGACCAACTAGGTACTTGGTGTTCAAGTGTCCAATGGCGCGCCCTCTGGAGAGGCAGCCGGAGGGGTGACGGAGAGCGTACATGAAGTATAAAAGGTGAAAGCGAACGCTGTAGGTGTAGAACACAAGGAACGGCCGCTAGGTGGTCGCTGCTGAAAGGTAGTAGAGAAACGATGACCCGTAGAGACGAGTAGGATGCCAAGAACTTTGGCAGGCCTATTGGAGATAACGTTACGCGACCGTGGCTGAAGAGACAAGAAATCGGGCAAAGTAAGTAGACTCGTGGCAAGTGGCGCCCGAGGAAAAGAAGAAACAACTTCAACGCAAGAGCCCACTTCAAGGCAGAGGAGGCAAGGAAAACATAGTCCAGAATGAGTCGGGCTGTGAACTGAGAAGGGCGAAGGTGGCTTGGACGGAGCAACAGGTGTGGACGCCGGGCAAACAGAAAATGGGGACCTGATAGCTTGGAACAAGGGAGGGTAGGGGCGAACTGAGAGCGAAAGAAGGCAAATATGAAGGGGGACTTAAAACGGTCGTGGAAGACGACTGGGTCCATCGAAAAGATGACGGTCGTAGGACTGGGCGAGACGACCGTGACAAGCAGCGTGAGGCCTGAAAGGCGAGGGCACTGCTGTCAAGGAGTGGTGGACGCTTTAGAGAAGAAAGACAACGGTCATTGAAGCAGCAACCGCAGATTTGGTAACCAGTGAAGGTGACTGTAGCGGCTGGGCGGAGTGACCTGGGAAATTCGTGAGGAACAAGTGATTCCGAAAGGTGCAGAAAATGGCAGCTCAAAGGTAGCTGTGCAGGAGGAAACTGCTGACAGTGGCGAACACCAAGGACAGAGAGGCGTATCAGAAGAAGCTTCTGGAGAGGGCCATCCAGATGGTGATGAAGGAGGTGGGTTGTTTAGGTCCGGAAGAACGAACCCGGTTGAGTAATGGTCGGTAGTGCAGGATGAATCGGCCGCAGCCACGACCGTCGGAGAGTCCATAGACTAGATGTCCTAAACTTGGTGTGGTCAGTTAAAATTTAGAGGAGGTCGCAAGCAGGCCGAAGCCTCCTTCACGACCGGAGCTGCAAATGACCAAGAACATGCAGTCCAGAGAAGCGTCGACGCGGTCACGTTGATGGTCACATCAGAGTTGGGGAGCAGCCATGCGAGTGGCTGGCCTAGAGAAGAAAGAAGAAGCCAGGTCCAAGGCTAGCGCTTTCATAGGACGCCTGCGTCACACATGCGCAGGAAGACAAACTACCGAGCTAGGCAGGGAAGCCAATTATCTTCATTAGGGGAAGCAAGCCTTGGGAAGGGAATACTACAAATTGCAGGTTACGTATATTTTCGTATGCGTATAGAACCCTCTTTGTCTTTTCCATCCAACCCAAGTGGCAGTCCATTCACGCGTACGGAAAATATTTTTTTTTGTAATTTACACAGGTGAAAATTCCAAAAAAACAGCTAAGCACAATTTCAAAATCAAGATATAACGAGAATCTAGCAAATTTTCGACAGAATGCAGTATCTGTCTGCATCCTTGCTGTATCAAACAGGGTGAGTCAAAAGTATCAACCCAGTATAGTTTACTGCTGCATGATTTGGTTTAGCCAGATCCATTCTTCGTGCACGCGTCTTTGTTAAAAAAAAAATTGATTGTTGATAGGTAAAATGAAAGAATTCGTATTTCAGATAAACGCATATAATTTTAAACCAAACTAAGCAACGTTGCTAATTTCGAGGTGTTCGGCCTCGAAATTGGTATCTAGAAACGATAGTATGGTGTATTTATTTCGTAGAATTAAGTTTTCAGAGCTGAGCTGAATTGTTTCAAAGGGGTCTGCAACAAGCCACTGAATGGCCACGCCATGGCCGTAAAAAAAAATTATATGATTGAATTTTCACTTTACTTGTTAAAATGCACAGAGATAAAAATTGAAGATTTTTAATTGAAATAATCAAATGTTCAATTGAGAAAATTGCAAATGTTTATGTTCTGTTGTGCTTTACCAACCATATATTTAAAACAAACCACAACACCACTTAGAACCATGCAATTTTCTTAACTATACATTTGATTATTTCAATTAAAAATCTCCAATTTTTATCCGTGTACATTTTAACAAGTAAAGTGAAAATTCAATCACATAATCTCTTTTTTACGGCACGCTTGACGTTTTTGTATCTTTACTTTGAAATTGTGCGTAGCTATTGTTTGGAATTTTTGTCGTAATGAACTTTCAAAGTAAGAATTGATTCGGAATTGTTACACAGGGGATGAAGACAAATAGGAAGCAGAGCAGTGATTGTGTATACATATTAAAAAAAAAAACACAGATTCAACACTTGTAGTTTTTGCTGTTCAGGTGCACCTTGCCTGTATCCTACATCCACGCTGCTTATATGCACCCATCCCTGGTGGCGTCCCATGTAACTGTCAGCCTTTCTCTGTATATAAAGGAGGGCAGACTCACTATTGATGCTGCCTATTAACCTACCGTTTCTCGCTGTCTCAAAGTCATTATTGCCTAGTCGTGGTACACCTCAACCGCCTCACTCAAGAGGATGGGAAAATTAACATTTATTATTTCTTAAATACCTCCACAATGGTAAACTTGCTACCTACACTTACACAATGTTGGAAACAGGGCAGGTGCTGCTGTTAGTTGGGGGGTATAAGATATCCAGGAGCGTAGTTATTTTATGACAGAACGGTGAGTATGATCTTACTACCTGGAGGGTTAAATCCGTTAAGTCGACAGACGTAAAGGTAATCACTGGTATTCGAGCATGACGAGAACGTATTTTCTGGTAGGTCATTGTGGTGTATTGAATTCATTCGGAGAGTTATCATTCAAATTTCGCCACTCCCATGAAACGTAAGTACACAAAGGTGGCTTTACTGTACTACGTTACTTCTAGTGTACGATTTTCGCTGTTTGGCTAATTTTCCTATTTCCTTTGTATAATTTACAGCGATTTGTGTACACTTATTTATTCCTTCATTATGCCTTTGTATTTATTTGGAATTTTTTCTCCAATTGCCTACGGCCACAAGCATTCTCAGTCGCGTGTAGCCCTAGTCACTGCTGTGACTTTGGTAGCTGGTTCAGTCAGTGGGCATACTGACAAGTCATAAAGCGATATCAGTGACTTGGGACGGACTGGGTTGCCAGTTTGAAACCTAAAAGCATAAAGGTGGCTTACTGTACGTTAGTTCTATTTTATGGCAGCTGTTTGGCATGTTTTCCTTTTAAAAACGTCTAGATTCATACTCTGGAATGTAGCAGACGACATTACTTACGTACGGAGGAAAATATGCGATATTCCAGACAGGCAAGAACGATATACCAATTCTTGGCGAATTTTCGAGTCTATTTGCTGTTGATGCAGAAACCTAGCAGACTATCATCTTCAGGCACGTAATAAAACTCCAAACACTACCACCACTATTGGAGGTCAAGTTAACGCCAATTTCGAATTCTAATGGACTGTAAATAGGTGGTAGTGTTTAGAGTTTTATTACGTGCCTGAAGATGATAGTCGGCTAGGTTTCTCCATCAACAGCAAATAGACTATCGAAAATTCGCCAAGAATTGTTATATCGTTTTTGCCTGTCTGGAATATTGCATATTTTCCTTCATACGCATGTTTTCCTTTTGCCTTTATATAATTTACAGGGGTTTGTGTAGATTTATTGAATCCTTTGTTGAGCCTTTGTATTTTTTTGTATTCTTTCTTCTTTGCATGTGGCCGCAGGCATTCTCGGTTGAATGGAGCCCTAGCACTGCTGTGATATTAATAACTGGTTTAAGTGAGTCATCGTTATACCAGTGGTGGAGTGGGAATATCGCTAAAGGTCACGTAAGTGACCAGGAGATAGATTGGGTTGACAGTTCTAACCTGGGTCATGCCACTCCAAAGTGCCTAAAGGTGGCTTCCTGTACTGCTTTACCTGAAATAAAATAGCTCTCACTCATAGAGATCTCAAGACAGACTGTTTCGCCCTTGTTTGTGCTCTTTGGATAGGAGCAGTGGCGCGTTGCTGATTTTGTGTTTGTACTACCCTATTTCTAGTTTAAGAATTTCACTGCTTGGCTTGTTATCTCTATCTATTGTTTTGTATTTTACAGAGATTTAGGCCTATGTACATTTACTTAGTTTACTAATTTATACCCAAAGTTTGGTCGTTTTTTATCCTGATTTCCTCTGGCTCCTCAAGAGCACTGGGGGGGGGGGGGCGGGGCACTGCAAATAGCAATAATAATTGGGAGTTCTTCTTCAAAGACGACCGAGAGGCGGCAAGATCATTTGAGACTGAACAAGTGTAATTATACCTATTGTTAGAGTTTAAAGGATGGCATTACCAGCTGACATTATTTACGACAGTTTCGTAGAAGCTAAATGACTTTCTAGAAGTAGATTTAATTACGATAAGATCGTCGCTCATGATCGATCACTACGTGGAATAACAATAAGTCCCTCCCACACGGGATGGCGGCATATACCTTCAAAGTGCCGCGTACGGGGAACAATTAATGAACCCGAACGCAACAATAGAATGATTGACAGGCGGAGAGGTCCCAATTAACGATAAGGGCCCAAGCTGTCCAAATGTTACTATATTTAGCATTTCAATAATAAATCAATACTACAATGGATTGATCATGGCCGATAACGCCACAGTATTTAAGCTGAACCTCGGAATGCATGAGATCATCCGATCACCAGACGCTTAACAGTCGTTAACAAGTTCACGCCAGTCAAATTCCGAAGGTCGCAATCCAGAAGTACGCCAGGCAGATTTCCGTGCCGGGTTAGCGACGGGGCTTCCGCCGCCCAGCCAACCCGTGGGCCCATGGCCGCACTCAAGCTTCAATTAATGAGCTAAGTATTCTGATTGATTCGCGATAGCTAATTGTGTTATGCTTAACTAGTACCAAGCCGTACGCTGCTAAATTAACCCGAGATTCCTTTAGTTAATATAGAGAATATCATAATGATTAGGTTTACCGCTCGACTTAATCCGTAATGCCATTCGTTCAACTCATTGCCGATAATTGTAATCATACAATCAAATCATAATAATCTGTCACTGATTTAATTGGCCATATGTGAGGTCAATATTGTGTACGGCGGAGTGTTGATTAAAGGCCCAGTATAATTGGATGTTTGCTTATTATTTAGCCTACCTATTTTATACTTGATTAGTGTTTTATACAATTGTTTGCCCTTATGCCATCCTAGACGATAATGTTTATTCTAGTCAAATGGTCACTGGAATAGAACATTACATTGGCGGCTCACACATTCACTTTCATTGACTGGAACCTGTAAGGTATATGTCGTTAGAGTGACTAAGAAAAATGATTTTTTATCCTCAACATGGAGAATGTTCTTGCAAAGTTGTCACTGATGAATAATGGATTTTTCTTGCGCCTTTAAAAATGAGGTGCTACACCAACTAAAGATCCTTCCTAACAAGTTGTCGCTCAAGTCATTACAGATTTGGACGAAGCTTAAATATGGTCCCTCTGAAGCTGCTAACTCTTGGTGTGCATGGGATCGGGAAGGGAGAGGGGTTGTCCTATTCCAGGTGCTGAATGACTTCAATTGGGATCACCCATCGGACATTTAAAATCATTGGAGGAGGTCTGCGATATGGAGACTGAGGGAAAATTTCCTTGCTCCATTGTTCAGGTTTTATTTGAGTATGGGGATGTTGCAAGCATGAAAGATAGTTACAGTAGCGAAGCCGATGGATAGTTCATCAACCCAAGGGCAAGGAAAAAGATATACTACTTCCATAGAACACAGTTGATCTGTCCTGACAGTCTGACTGCTCATAGGCGACGAGTATTAATGGTAGATCTAGTAGAATGCTCTTTGGTGAATCGCAGTTAGGACTACGAAAATAATCTTCTGAAGAAGGTGATTTGTGGTAACGATAGTAATCCTTCCGTAAAGGTAAGTAGCATTTACAAAGGAGCTTCAGTGACGGCACTAACAAACTTGTCTGGGACCAAAATTCAAAACGGGCCTTAAAATAGGATTTGACTAATACTCACAGTTCGATCACGCAAAACCACAAGTCAAAGATCTCCAAAGGTTTTCCTCTCGAACCTTGCAAATTTTCGACAACCTTTACTGGTTGTCTTCGTCATGCAGTTAAGCCACCGGCACCCACACTCAAAATCCTTCGTCATGCAGTTAAGCCACCGGCACCCACACTCAAAATCCTTCCAAACCCAACGAACTTCCAAAATTCAAAACTCCCTCCTCTTCACATCACAGTAGGCCTCGAGTCAGCATTCCAGGCTGGTGTTGGCACTGTTCATAGTCGATGTTTCTTCACCTGTTTCTTCCACCGTAATTGGTGGTGCGGGAAGGAATTTCTTCCAGGTTGCTTCCAGTATAGTTTTGAATTGAGGTGTCAGCATGTTACCATGTGTGAAAGGAAAACCTTTGAAGATCTTTGACTTTTGGTTTTGCGTGATCGAACTGTGAGTATTAGTCGTGAACTTGAACCAAAGTAGAAATGCTGAGTCGACCGATTTTTCGGTATTCAAAAATAGGATTTGGTTGAAATGAAAATAGACAAAAGCAAACCTTCACCCAAATTCTATTTATGCTGATCTGCTAAGCCGTCTAATGGCGGTCAACTTAAAAAAAGTGATAAAGGTCATAAAAGGTCATCAAATTCCCCGTAAAGGCAACAACAACAACCAGAAAGTTTTAAATTTTCTTTATTTATATCACTTTAAGTAGAAAATAGTGTTATACAAACATAAAGCAAAGACGGGAAGATGCGAAGGCAAATGTAAAGGCAAGACGGCAGAGAAAGCACATAATATTGTTGTTCCATTATAGAAAACCAGTGAAATTACAACATAAAGTGAGTTTTGTTAACGCTCTGGTAGCCAAGTCAAAGAATAATTCATCAAACATATTAGAATTTATGGGCAAATTGAAAGGTGTATGTTCTGAAACGGAAAATCTTAAACGACTCTACGCTACCGTGGTACCACCTTCCATCCATTACATCTTTAATCTTGAGAATTTGTTTCGGAGGACAGACCACGGTTTCTCAGTGAATTAACAGTTTTAGCTCACGTTTGTTTCTTTGAATACGTTTGGTGTATTCCTTTATTGGATACAAGATTTAACGGACGAAAGATGGCATCACAGTAGTGTTAAAAAAAATCAATTGTTGAACACCTATATTTAGGATGAATCGTGAGCAACAACATGGAAGAAAAATACATTTTAAGACTTACACACCACGTAATACAAGGCACGTCTTCGGATTATTAAAATACGCAGCCTGTCTATCCATGCAAAATAGATTTTTCAAAAGATCAAGAAATATCTACTCGACCTTTGCTAATCGGAAGAACAGTATTTTTCATATAAAGGGCCATATCTTCTCCATCCAAATCCATCTCCATAAACTTCGTAACAATGTGTGAGCACCTTTAATTGTCAAAACAGTTAAATGAATGAACACAGCATGTCGCTCTCACACTAGAGAGCGACATACTGTTGGCAAACATCAATCTGATGCATTTAGTGTCAAGTATTCAACTACGGGTGTACCAAACCAGCATATGGCAATCAGAACCTGATCTACAAAAATCCGTAAGCAGGGCAAAATTAAATACGTTACCAATTAACTGAAGATTATGGACTGACTTATAATCACCACTTGCCAGCGTTGTTTAAAAATACAAAGGAACCTGCAGCTGTTTCAGTCAAGATCTAGTTTGCTGCTTCGAAACAACTGAAGTAACAATCGTTTAAATAGACTAAAATTGCAGGGCCTGCACCTGCTTAATTTTAGTTTTTATTGCCTAACCGAAAATATGCATTACCTGTTTTTTATAGCGATTTCCTCCTTTTGAGCCATTATTCCCCTAGAAGCTTGAAAGTTGGCTTCCCAGCTGGGCTTATACTACTGCGCATGCGCAGGGATGGGCTGGCTATATATACTCGGCGCAGCCGTCCGATGGCATTATTTCTCCTCGCCCAGAACCTAGACAATGGAGGGGAAGCCTGGGTGGGAGTTAAGGTAATGTATATATTCGGTTAAGCAATAAAAACTAAAATTAAGCAGGTGCAGGCCCTGCAATTTTAGTCTTTTTATAGCCGACGAAAATGTACATTACCTGTTTTTTATAGCGGACTTTGTAACCCGGAGGAGGGCTAGGTTCGCTGTCCCCTCATATACAAGCCAGCGTCCCAGGGAACTAGTCCCTGGCAAAGACAACCCTGAGTCCCGAACCAATTTCACTTATAGCCGAAACGAGGAGCGATCCATTGTTTCGGAAGGGAAAATCCTTGAGTGAGGTTGGGCAGGGCGGTAATATTTCATATTTAATATTGGTTAAAGAAGCAGAAAAAGGCACCGCAACAGGGGTCTTAACACCGTGGGGTACAAGATAGGAAATCGGATAAAATTCCGAAATCGCCTAACTTGTTGGGAAGGATGGTGCTCCCAAGTGTGAAGTGGACAGGCGGATGGCACGTGTCGCCGTAAGTTCTTTAGTAAACTTGAGGAGTGGACACCATCCATAGGACGGGCACTGGAAAGTGTGTGAAGTAGGCAGACGGATGATGAGTGTCCTTATGATCAGAAGACGTGAAGAGTGAACACCGTCGACCGGATGTGGAAAGTGAGAATGTGTATGACGACCGCATGACACGGCGAACTCGCAGCGGATGTGAGGAGTCGTAGGACGGACCGTGGTAAACTGGAAATGTGGAACACAGTTCGAAGTTGAATCAAGAAGAAGAGAGCTGGTTGGTGTAGGACGAGGATCGAAAGAAATAATTTTCCAGAGGAAGAAAAGACGCTGGTTGTTGAATGCTAGGCACTGTGTAAAAGGGTGAAGGTATGGTTTCATAAAGCTAAAATCATGAGGATAAGGTCCTAACAGGGAGGCGAGGATCGCGATTGTATTGTCCCCACATGGGAGGCGGATGAAGCGGAATCCATGCTGAAGATCGTTGTGTTGAGGAACAAGAGACAGACGGGAATGTCGTGTAGGGTAGGACACAGAAAACTAGTGCTACGCCTGTGGCCTTGGATGAAGGGTCTTGAAGTGGTAACCAGGAAGCGGATGGAGAGAATGGTGAGGTGGACGTACGGGAACGGGTGTGTAGTTGTTTGTAGTGTGTGTGGATGGTAGCACAAACATACTGCGAAAAGTGATGTAGACCAGATTGCATGTAGTTGAGGATGCATTGACGTGAAGGCTGTGTGCAAAAACGCATTAGATGCAAGAGGGGCGGACGTCAAGCTGTCCGCTGTCAAGTTTGGGTTGCCATCTGTCGAACTTGATTGTTTGTTTTTGTGTTTGAAACACAGTACAATAGCAGAGCCAGGCACAATAGCACATCCGCGTTTAGCTAGAAAGAAAAGGTCACAACCAGATAGTGTCTTGTGCATCCTGAGGATGCTTACAATAAATGAGGGTCAGAAGGGTAGGGATGGTAACGGTGACGGAGCTTCTTGGTAAAGTGCAGCTAGGGACGACGATGAAGGTATGTCTGCAGGATGAGGACAAAGCGGTGAAAGGATTGTGGCAGAGGATGGGGCAAGTCTTAGACGTCGAATGTGGGAACGGGCACAGTAGTAGGCCCTCCAAGGTGGAGATGCAGGAATTGACGAAACCCAGACGTTGTGTTCATGGAGCAGAGCATAGTTCACACGAAGGGAATGACAACGACATTTTATCAGTTCGTGCTCATGGGAGTATGTATCGTTGACAGCACGGAGGAGAGTCTTTGTGGACATAAGGCATGAAGAAAGCGGATAGTCGTCCTTGATGAGGTTGCTTGTGAAATGTAGGGGATGTGGTCCGTATTGGATCGGCCCTTGCGAAAAGTACCTCTAGTTGCTTCAGACGGAAAAGAGGACAGCAGTGCCAGGAGGATAGCTGATGAATCCTTGTCCGAGGAGAGGATGGATCTGTCCTTTCCCAAGCTGCCCCTGAAGCCGGTATGAAGGTGGCCAGGAGCGGAGCTTCAACCGGGAGATCCTTGTAGGCAGAGAGCATCCTAGTGGGGATCATCCTAAGATCGAGGATGAGTAGGATACGTCCTATGGAATGGTGAAGCCTGCTGGTCTCAGGACCAGCGGACCCGAAGAAGAAGGTTTTTTTTTTGACTTGGAGTTGTACTTAGGCTTGCTGCAGAGCTCGTAATTCGTCTCACTGCTTAGCTGCGAGTAGCATCCGCTGTCTTGATTGATGTTGCTTTCGTTGAATGATAGTCCATCGACTTGGCGAGACAGAGACACAAATACGGCAGTTACGTTCCTGTCCGTCACACGCCATGAGGACGAGGATGAGGTGAGGAAGAGGATGAGGATCGAAGTGATACGTCGTAGAATTTTTTTTGGAAAGATCTACGCAATTACAAGCCTTGGATGAGGACACATTCCCTTCTTTGGCTGGTGTAACTTCGGGTAACACAGGATCTTCAGATGTTCAGTTGAAGAGGTGGACATGGTGAACGATGAATAGGACATGAAAACTGTTAGGCACGCAGCGATATGAATCGCGAGGTGAGTGACTGTAGAGGCGCCTGGTAGTGAGACATAGCAACACTGCGCAGTCAGCGGGCGTAGTGCTGTAGGCGGCACCATGCAGTTGTGTCCTCCTGCCCCCCTCCCCTCCCTTTTTTTTGAGTGTGTATAATCATAAAATTCAGGGGAGTGTAATGTTTGGGGAGGCGACAAGCCATTAACTGATGAAGAAGGGGGACGAGGTCATAGTCCTGGTAGATGTCCCTTGTCTGTATCTAAGCGTCCTAAGATGAAGCCATAGTGAAGGATAGGACGGAGGACCGAGGATAGGACGGGACCGAGGACGGAGGACCAAGTCTTCTGAAAAAGGATAGGACGGAGGATCGAGTATTCTAAAAAAGGATGTGTGCTTCTCATGGAAGAGTTGTTGCGTCTGTGAGCTGACGTAAGAGTGGGGATGGTTGGGATAGGACGGGATGGTACGTCTGGGGGGGGGGGGGACGAAGGTCCTGCATTGTCGAGGGAAGGCTTGTGACGCTTAGGAATCGAAGCAAGCCAGGCTGAAGTGTAATCGTAGACTGGAGCCTTCCGTTTAAAAATTTGGAGTGACGAGTCCATGAGGGTATGCACGTGGTACGGAATAAGGTCCGCTGAGTGGTGGAGCGTCCTGTTACCGAAGGACGGGACGAGTGCGAGAATTAATCAAGAGGAGTGCGTTTCGGACCCACGGAGGAGGTCAACTTGCCAGCAACCTTCCGGGCTTTAATATGAAGCTTAAGGCAAGCATAACGTTCCTTGGTACGAGGTAGTTCATCAGCAAGGGATCGCAGGTCCCGTGCTGGCGGAGGCTGACTGCAGGGGATCGGGAATGTGGCTGCAGTGTCACAAGGCATCGGAGCGGATGGTTCGGAAAGCAGAGGATTGGGCGGCGGATGAGGATGCTCCAACGAATCCTGGTCCCAAGTAAGTTTGAGAATCTCGACGTCATCCGCAACCAGAGGGACCGAAGGGGATGCGGAGCGAGGAGTGCGGGATGAGGATCCATCCCTCGGTGTCCCTTTGGCACGAGGCATGAGGATGGTCAACGGAGAATATGATAGGATACAGCGGACGGCGCACAGCTGGGAGCGAAGTGAACAGCGTGGAACGTCTTAAATGAGGAAGTAGGGCTGCGTAGTAGGTGGCTGTGCGGAGGGATATCATACTCCTTGGTTAAACAACAGCATTAATGCTGGAGGAAAGGAAAGGTGGAAGTCGACAGCAGGTGGTGAAGCAGTCCAATCCAAGAAGTCTGCGCAGAGACAAAACGTAGTGATACGTAGGATGGTGAGGCCAGCTGGCCCTGAGGACGGTGGTTCTGTGTGGAGAGGATGGATTGGTCCTCTGCCTGTCCGCTCCTCAAGACGGAGCAGAGGTAGCCGGGAGTGAGGCATCAACTGGAGGATCCAGAAGGTCCGTAGTAGAAGAGTGAATTCTAGCAGGGGTCGTGGATGGAAGCACCTGCGGACGTGAGCAGTAGAGGATGCGAGGACAGCTGGTCCTGAGGATCGTCGGAGTTCTTGTGTGAAGAGGACGCATTGGTCCTTTGCCTGTTCGTCCCTGAAGATGGAACAGAGGCAGCCGGGAGCCGAGCTACAACCGGGAGATCCAGGTTCTAGGAAGGAGAAGGCATCTTTTGGCTGTAGGTGGATAGGACGCAATATGTAAGATGTAGTGGGCAGCCGGTCCTAAGGACCGGCGGATCTGGAAGAGGCGGATGAATACTGTCTGAGGAGAGGATGGATCGATCTTCTGTCTACTTGCTCCTAAAGTTGGAATAGAGGTGGCCGGGAGCGAAGCTTCAACCGGCACATCCAGAAGATCCCAGGCAGTAGAGGGCATCCTAGCAGGAGCCATCCTCCGAACGAAGTCGAGTAGGATGCATTCTATGGGATGATGATGCTGCGTCCTATAGGATGCCTCCCATACGATGGGACGCGTCCTTAGGACCAGCGGATCCGAAGGATAGGACAGGGTTCATACTCGTATCTGAAAATGAATATCCCTGACTATCCCTGATTTTCCCTGACTTATTTCTTCAAATATCCCTGACCAAAACACTTGCACTTTTCTTTTAAATTTTCAATCACAGAGTCAACTGCTTACTCTGCACGCCTGCCTTCATAACCACAGCCAGATAGCAGCTGCAGTTTTTCTCATTTTTTTTAAATTTAAAATATATAGGCCAATATAGCAAAGCAGTTCATTCTGAAAATGAAAAAACTCTGTCCATAAAAAAAAAAGAAAAACAGTTCATTCTAAAAACGAATATCGCTAAAAAATCGCTAAAATATCGCTAACTTTTCTCCAAATTTCCATGACTTTCCCTGACCGTATTTCATATCCCTGACTATCCCTGATTTTCCCTGACTTTCCAGGTTGGTATGAACCCTGTAGGATGGAGTGGGGAGTGCTCAAGGCGGTCACGTCGTCGTGAGCGCCCTAGGAGAAGTGATGCCATCGGACGGCTGCGCCGAGTATATATAGCCAGCCCATCCCTGCGCATGCGCAGTAGTACAAGCCCGGCTGGGAAGCCAACTTTCAAGCTTCTAGGGGAATAATAGCTCAAAAGGAGGGAATCGCTATAATAAACAGGTAATGTACATTTTCGTCGGCTGTAAAAATGTGGAGTTTCACGGCCACTACGATGCAAAATATTTGTTTTAAAGATTGTTCGGTGACAAGTTAACGAGATCGGCTTAACAATCAATTGTGTAAGATCGCTCGAGAGACCCGTCATTTTTTGACAGATCAGCTTGGTATCAGTTTGGCAAGAAACAAAAACTGAAGCTATACCGAAAACAGCAACAGCCTTTCCTCAACTTCCTACTTGAGCGCCATTACAACAAAATTAATTAATTCCAACTCTGCACGAAACATACACAGCCGTACCACAGATTTCAAGTCTCTGTACCCCCTAAACAAGGTAACTAAAATACCAAAATTTGAAGAGCCATACTCTGATCCATTAACGCTCAAAACCCTCAGTCAGCCAGTGCACAAATGCAAAAGAAATGTCATATCAATCACTACCCTGAGCTATTTTCTATAAGCGCCGAGGATAAAAACATGCACTGTAAACTTTTAAGACCGAGAGTTTGGAATTGTTAGTTTGGTTTGTGGAAATCATGAGGAATCCGCCAGCACACAAAACCAAATTATGCAAGTAAATGTTTTAACACTTGCACATTTTCGATGGTCAAAAATTCCTTGCATCTTCTTCAGGAAAGCGTTCAGAATAAAACTAGAAAGTAACTACATCAAACAATTGGAGAAAGCCCATTTAAGTTTGAGTATGGTGCACTTCTCAGTAGGCCCTGGATTGGCATTTATTGTCGCTGACGGTGTCTCCCTCTTCCAGCTACGATGTTTTCCTCCTCCAGGGTCTCCCTCTCCCTCCACTCAGTCAGCTAGACAAACAGTGGCAGCCTTTTCTCCCTCCTTCCCCGGAAAAGGAAGATACCGTCAGCGACCAATAGATGCCAATCCATGGCCTACCGCAAATTGCGCAATATTCAAACTTAAATGGACATTCTCCCATTGTTTGGTGTAGCTGCTTGCTAGTTTTATTCTGTACTCTTGCCTTAAGGAGTTGGAAGGAATTTTTGACCACCAAAAATTTGCAAGTATCGAACTTGAATAATTTGGTTTTGCGCGACGGCAGACTCATCACAACCTTGCTGCTGTTAAATGAGTTGACTTTTTACACATTTGATCAGTACAGCTTTCGTGTTCATTAGCTACACTCTGCTGAGTCTAGAAAAAGAATTTCTGAAGAAAAAAAGTTTAAACCTTCTGCTAGCGTTTCCAAACTTGGGTTTCAAAGTCTCGAATAATAATTAAAATTGGTAAATAAATAAGCTTATCGTCTTCAAGGTTCTTATTTTCTTGGATTCATAACGCATAATTACTGGCACAAGCATGCTAACTCGTATCCTTCCCAAGAGAAAGAAAGAATTTCAAGCAACTCACCATTTCATGTGGACATCAAAATCCTTTATTGTGCTTTTAACTGCAAGGTTATCGCAAACTGCTGTAGTGACCTCGAAGTGAAAAAAAAATACATATTAATACATACATATACACAGACATAGATGTCCAATTTACTTAAGCTATAAAAACAAATTTGCCGGCCCCGCCGAGAAGGGCCGGCTGAAATTTGTTTTTTTTTTGCCTACGAAAACATACATTACCTGTGAATTTTGGCATTCTTTCCTCGAGTGCTGATGTTTTTCCTAGAGGTTTTCTGATTGCTTGTAGCCACCAGCTGAGTAACCCGTGGGCGCATCCCTCTCTATAAAAGCGCGTCAGCATAAAAGACGGGCATTATTTACCTCTCGATATCGTCAAGGAGGTGACTCAAGAGGGGCGGTAGGGTGGGTAAGGTAATGTATATTTTCCTAGGCAAAAGAAACAAATTTCAGCCAGCACTTCCCAGCGGGGCGGCAAATTTACGTTTCTTGTTGAAGTTGAGAGGCAGAAAGCTGCACATATGAAGCAGTGGGGTGTGAAAGGCTGTCATCAATAACATCAGCGTGGGCAGCAGGTGAGCTGGCGGCGAAGAGGTGGTCTTCAGGGCAGAGACTTCGTTCGGGACGGCTTTCGCTCTTGCCATGGAAGCAGGACTCTTTCGTGTGGCAGGAGAGGTGGTCTTCGGTTGGCGAAGGGGCCAGGCAACATGCAGATCTTCAAGATGGCGACGGATGCGAGAAAACGATAGCGTGCGAAAGCTCGCTAGAGGATAAATGATGCCTGCCTTTCGCGCTGAAGCGCTTTTATAGTAAGGGATGCGCCGGTGCATGCCCATTTGGGTTACCGAGCTGGCAGCTACAAGCAAGAAGAAAAGCTCTAGGGAAAAAAAACCAGCACTCGAGGAACAAATGCCAAAAGTCACAGGTAATCTAAGTTTTCCACTGGCAACAAGAAAGTAAGTATTTTAGGATATTAGTAAAAACACATTGCAACTTATTTCTCACGCAGTTTTCACAATTACCCCCCCCCCCCCCAAAAAAAAAATAGGTTGAACAACAGAGGTAACAGTAGTTTTTGCAATTTTTCCTTTCACTCTTACAAAGTCAAAGTACACACATTTGACAAGTGGCAATTATTGTTGGAGACAAATAAAGTTTGCACAAGTGTTCTATTCCGATGATGAAAATAATCGTTCCAGCATTTGGCTCCAGTATTTACGTGGGAGTAGGGGGTAGGAACCTAATCCCAGACCTTGATGCAATCAGTGGTCGGTTCTGTGCAATGAGCAGCAACTCAGCCTAGCACAGAATACAGGATTGCCCGTTGTAGCAGCAAAATCAGCACTCTGCTGCAAGTAGCGAGTGCGTTACAAGGCTTGACATCGTAAAAATGGAATTATTGTGTTATTGTGAATGGAAGAGAAACTGTACTGACGGATGAAAAATGATTTCAAGTAGGGATCGACCGGGTCACAAAAAACCGAGTACGAGCCAAGTCCGAGTAATTATGAATACCCACTGGGCCGAGTCCGAGTAGTGAACTGAGTCGTAGATTTTCAATTTTTTCTTTAAACTTTAATCAGGCCTTCCAGTGAACTTTCGAAAAAAAGTAGGACAACAGGAACAACAATAATAGCAATAAGTTACAGTCTGACGCATGTCTTGCTTATATAGTTGCTTTGGTGCACTGAATTTTTCAGCCCCATCTTTCTTTAATACATAGTCTTTTACAGTTCTCAGGCCGATGGAGCTTTTGTGTAATGATATGCTCCCTGGTGTCATCAGCACACTTTTGAGTGAGATTCCTCGTTCAACATCAGCATTTCCATGAGCTGTGAGGCCACATTTTACAACTTTTGCTAAGTGAGGTTACTTCTTCATTCAGCTCCTTCAGTTGAAATATTTTTTCCCAGTAAGAGTCAATTCTTCAGAGTTCAACTTTGTTATGTTTTTCAAGTCATCAGAAATAACAGAATCAACTGGGTAACATTTTCATTCATCTATTACCTTGTCTGTTTCAAGTGTCCGCAAGGGATGCCCCATCATTGTAAGTATCCGCTGAAATGCTTGTTGCAAAGATTTTGCCTTCTTTGCAACCCATGAAGGCACTAAGGGTTCTTTAAAACTGTATTCTTTAAAAGCAATATTTTTGCCAGTTTCGTATACGCTACCGTTAAGAAGTTGCATGTACAGTATTCGTACGTTATATGCAGTCAAATGGCACAAGACGCACCAATTTTTTGAAAGTGGTGTCTTTTCTGTTTCGAAACCATTTCCATTTTTCGTTTGGCAAGAGATTCTTTTCTTCGCTTACATTTATTGCCAGGAAAGAACTGCCTGTGACATTGTAGTACAAGATCATTTAGTTTGTATGTGCACCAAAGTAACTTAATTCTTTCTGTAAGAGCGTCGCCAGAAAATTACTGACGAATTCCCAGCAGATATCAGAAACTGAATTATCGGAAAAGAAGAAGAAACCTTGAAAACTGTAATAATTCTCTTGTAACAATCTGATTTGGTTAGATTTGTTAGTTCAGATTGTATTCTGGTCTGCATCTGTACTGAACTTTACAAAATTCAGCATGTGATGATGCATTTTAAACTTTTTAAAAGTAGGAAAAGTAGGGCATTTCTTAAAAAGTAGAACAAAAGTACGACATTCACCAAAAAAGTAGGAAAAGTAGGACAAGTGGAAGGCCTGTAGCTTTTTTACTTTGTTTTCGTTCTTTCTTTTTGCTTTAAGTCATTTTCATTTTGCTTTCGTCCAGCTTTGTATTGCGCAGAGTATAACAACGAACGAAAGCAAAATAAAAGTGGACAAAAACAAAAAAAGGACGAAACCAAAGTAAAAAAGCTACAAAATTTACCAGTAATTATGTCTTCCAAATTTTTTAATTATAAACTTTACAATTTTAAGGAAAGTGAAGTCAAAAACTAAATTGACCAGTAATTCTTTGTTTCAATTTATTTAATAATAAAGTGAAATGAAAAATAAAATGCATTTTGGTTACTTTAGGCCTATGTTGCTTTAAAAAAAGATAAAATGAAAATAATTGAACAAGCATACTAACTTACTATGTAAATAATAATAATTTCCATTAGGCCTACATAAACTAGAGTTGTGCTTAACAAGGCAGCCTGTACATGGGGCGTTTATATAGTCTCTAAAATTCGTGAAGCTTTGTTTTTGTTAAACTTATTTAGCGCAACTGACATCTGGAAATTGAATTTTTGTTTTACACTTGAAAAATCGTTTCAGTTCTTGGATTTGGTCGAGTGCTGATTCAGCAAATTTCAAAACACATAGGAAATTAAAATAGGTTTTTGGAACTTCAGAAAATTATTTTCTGGTTGTGAGTGTTGCTTATTATCCACATGAACGTCCTGTTTGGCGCGATTTCAACATGGCCGCCATGGTTCCATTCAGATTTCAGACGCGTTTGCGCTTCGTTCGGCGTTGAAAATCACGAGAAACATGAAGTTTCACAATAATAAATAATTAAAAGAGCAACTACACCGCAAAACTAAAACGGAAAAGCAACCTACAAACCTTCTCACTATTGCTGATCAACGTTAAGTAGCTTAACTAACGCTGACTTTCGGACGCGTTTTCTCAAAACGGAGATTTCCAATTTTAATTCATTACCGCCCGTAATTAGAAAAAAATCATTCGCTAAAACTATTACAGCCATATATTTGATTTTTTTCTGCGCACCTTAATGAATATCTATTGCATGCAAGTAGTTGTTGGGCCCTCCATAAGGTAAAATGAAACTATGAAAATAAAAAAAATTGTTAACAAATAATTATTACCCTGTTTGTACTCGGTTGAATTTTTACCGAGTCCGAGCCAGGTCAAAAATAGCATTACCTGGTACCGGGTCGGGTATTTACCTGGACTCGGTCGAACCCTAGTTTAAAGTAAAATAGCTAATGTAACTCCTACGTGCAGCAAAAACAACAACTGGTTGAAATCAATGGTTTATGTTTTTAAACTACAATTAAAATTCTGATTGAACTGAATAGAATACAATGAAAAAAATTACCCAGAAAAATAAATTTTCGTACCGTTTTAAAGTTTCTTAGAAAAGTTCCCAATTTTGAATGAAAGCCTGATGAAGGAATTGAGCTGTGCGAATGAGCTTACCTCCTTTGCACGACGGAGAATGCTATCTGGAAGTCCAGCTTGTGCTGCCACCTGACAAGCAAAACTTGAATCCACGTTTCCCTCCTTTAATTGGTAGAGATACACTATATCTTGGCCATCCCGGATGATTTCTAACGTCTTCAGAATAAAACACATTTGTACGGTGCAGTAAACAGAACTACAGTAAGAGTACAAAGCGTTACACCAAAGAACATTTACAGTCACATGTAAATTACCATAAATAAATACAGACGCAAACCTATTATATTTGACGTCCCGTTGTCATTGTTTACCACGGTGAGTTTGCATCTGCTGGTAAATCACGTCTCAGAACGTGCGCTTCAACTCGAAACCTAAAGTGTGAATTTGTGTACCACTGTGTGTTTTGGGGGATTATTGGGGTTAAATTAACAGTGCGCGGGAAGAGGGAGGGACCCATTTTCTTTTGCGGGGTGGCAGTTGACTCCAGACTCGGGTTGCCGTTTAGAGGTACTGGGTAAGCACGAGCGGGATTGCAGTGATTTAATGTGCTCTCTGCGGTGAGCGGGCCCGTTTATCCAGTGGTTTTTCCTGTGATAGGAGCGGTAGGTTCTAATCCCAGCGCTACCAAACCATGATAAGACTGTGATGGCAGACAAATTTATGCCATCAAAACCTTAGTAAGCCTAACTCAAGATGCTACTGAACGTTAAAAACAGGAGCCGCAGCGTACTTACGATTGCTATCTAGCTGTTACAAGGGAGCGTAAATATTCATATTACAAACTCTTTGATAGAACAACAGCTGTTTCAGCACTACGCTACACGTACAGTAATGGAAACAACAGCTGACTGAGCTGACGCGATGAGGAAAATGAACTCAAATTATCCTGACTCACGTAATCCTATTACGTCTCATTTTATATGGGGATCGTCATCTAAAGTCCACTCCACACCATATAAATAATGCATACTGACACATTTTTGGGCGACCACACATCTATTGCGCTTATCAAGGACGAAAGTTAATAACGTCGCTGTCTACACCCGTCAGCTTTATAGAGCTGTAGACCTACGAAACGGCGGGGGATTCCAACATACCGTACAGGCCCCGAATATACGGCGGAATATTTTTTTCCAATTTATTCCATTAAAAATGCATCTTCGTCTTACATAATAATATTATTGGGTTTAACCATTTATAAAATGGTAAGGAGCACGAAGGGCAACGCCACTTACTCGAATCCAATACTAATTGATATTTAAAAGTCACAGGGGAGTAGTTATCGTAAAATCTAGCACAAAAGCTTACCGCTTCAAAAAACCTCTACGGCATGATTTTTTCAACAAAGTGGTGAAGGGTTCCACCGTATGCGCACTCTCTTCTCAGGTAAGGAATTCCAAGGGTGAACCACCCTCACAGCAAACAAATTCCTCCTAGAATCAAGGTGTGCTGATGCCACCGCTACCTTAAACGAGTGACCCCCTGGTAATTTTGATAGGGCAAGGGTTAAAGAAAGGTGTATCAACTGACATGAAACCTCTAACGATATTAAAAGTCAAACGTAAGTCCGCGTGCTATCTACCTAGTTCGAGCGATTCTAATCCCACTCTGTGCAGACATATGTCGTAAGGGAGATATTTCAGCCCAGGAAGTCTTTTGTGAAGCGACGCTGCACAGATTCAACAAGGTCTATGTTTTTTAACAGATAAGGCGACCAGACCAGGCTCGCAAACTCAAGAAGAGGTCTAACAAAGACCTTAAAAGCCTACGTCTTAACCAGTAGGTTTCCTGACCTGAAACAGCGTTCAACAATTGCAAAACACTTATACGCTTTTGCAACAATTAAGCTGCAGTGCGTGGACATTCGCGTCAAATCCAAACTTGGCCAAATTTTGACCGATTTTGAAGTTTGAATACACTATTCAAGTAGTTTTTTTTTTTTGAGAGCAAGTGAGAAGTCAGTAGCTCAAATAGTTTTAAAATTATTTAGCACATGTTAAATTGTAACCACAATTGGACCTTAGAAATTGTTAAGTAGTCCCTATAATGACGAAAATTCCAATTTTTAATTGGCACTGGCTAAACTATTCTATAATATCAACTATATTGGTTATAAAAGGACTGACAGAATCTACGTGAAAGTAGTCTGCCTTATAATTGTTCACTTTTATTTTTGTTGAATTTACAAACCCAAACCAGCATCATTTCACCTTAATTTTGAGCCGCCTTACAATCGCGCCAGTACAGTACTCGGAAACTCAAATGTAGCCATTCAACTCGCAAATTTTATTTCCAGAAGTTATAATTTTCAACTCATCAGTGAATTCTTTGATTCATGGTGTTGGCGTGCATCCTACAGTCCCTGCCGGATCGTGAACAAAACAAATTTGCGGGAAAAAGGTACAGGAGGAACGATAAGGTAAGAAATGGGTCAAAATTGTTTAGCGGCTGCAATGAGACAATACTTAAATACATTTTCCGACTTCAGAATTAACATACGTCTTTTAAGGAAAATTTCAAAGTGGAATGCGACTGCCAATAGGTAGTGTTTCACGCTTTATACTTTCTTTTAGTTTCATAAATATTACTCACCAACAATGTTAGTTGCTCATTCTCAGGAAGCAAAGAAATTAAACTGTGAAAGTGGGTTGATACTAAGACATGGGGACTTGCTTCATTCTTGGCAAGCCAATATCTTAAACATGCAGCCAAGAGTGACAGGCCATCGACCTAGACGTAAGGAGACATTCATAACCATTGTCAAGGATTCAGTTATTTTTTTTTATGTACGTATGATAAAACTAAATCTGCATAATACAACAAAAGGGTTTTTCGGGAATAAACATGTAAGCCTAGAACAGAAGACGAAAGACTCTAATTATAATAATACTACTATGACCAGTATTGTATATCCAAAAATTAGCACTACCGGGCGAATAACAACCATATCAGCATTCTTAACCTAGCCCTGTTGCAGTGTAAACATTAGTTACTAAGAATTTTGGCTTTTTTTACCAACCCTTTTTGGTAGGTTTACAAAAACAATAGAGTTCTCATTCTTCAGCCTGAATATGAGAAACCTATTTCTATCTCTAAATAGACCTACCAATTACTTTTTTTGTATCTTGTCTAATTTTTAGACACTTTTTCCTGACTAAAGCAAAATCCTTGATACTCACCACCCACAAGTCTAACTTCCACTTCGATGGTTGCACCCCAGAAGCCTGCAGTCTACATTACATACTTTGTCAGGGTGCACCGGTAGTAGCAACAAGTAGGGGAAGCAGGGAGGGTAACTAAAGAGGTATTTAGTGATAGAAACATATTTACCCCATTCAGGCTGAGAAATGGGAAATCTATTGTTTCTATCTTTAAATACTGTCCCCAATTAAATTTTTGCATCGTTCAGACTTCGACAAAACCGGAGGAGGAGGCATGTTGCTGTCGTCGCTGCCAGCTTAGTGGGTAGCGTCCTTGCTTCCACCTTGGATTTTCTGAAGTTCAGACAGGGGCCGAGAATAGATAAAGCAGAGGCAGACGAAGCCAACATGGTCATACTTGAATCAAAGAGGTGGTTAAAGAAATTCATCAGTTGGCAGACAGATGAAGCCAAGGGACTAATCTTGTTCCTTACACACCAACGAAGCCATCTTCACCATTTTCCCTCGTAAATTGTATGAGTGCTGCCTCGGAAACATTCGACGATGCGGTATGCAACCGACTCCAAAGCTCCATCAGCCTGGAACAGTTGGAGGAGAGTAGCCAGGCGTGAAGATTTAGGACTGATGGCGATTGATGGAATATCCTTCCTTTTCTTTGCGTTAGCAAATCTTATGCCAGAAGAAGCTTTCACGGTAAGTCTACTTGGTGATATTCTCCAAGATGACTGGAAGCAACAGGAATGGAAGAAAGATGTAACTGAACATCCAATCCCAAGGAGTGGTCAAGGTTTCCGTGCCCCAGGCTTGAGGATCCAGGAATGGACCGATGTAGCCTGGGATGTAGTCTGACACATCGAGAAGAGATCAACCATTGGAATTCGCCAGAGATTGAAGATCAGTTTGCAGACCGACGTCTTTTAACACCACTCCATTGTTGGGATCTTGTGCCTTCTGGAGTTGTCTGCAAGGACATCCTGCAACCTGGGAAGTTGAGCGACGTTATTCAAATGTTATTCCGAATGTCAAGCAGGAAAATCAAGTCTGCCTGGAGATGGAGGGGCTGAGAGTGAGTTCCTCCTACCTTATTGAGGTAAGCAATGAATGTTGTGTTGTCGCTTTGAACTTGGACTTTGGTGTTCTGAATCAAATTCCGGAAATATTGTAGTGCAAGATAGATGGCCTGGAGTTCAGAACATTTATGTGGAGCTTGAAATCTTGTTGTTCCAAGTTCCTGAAATGGTGGAGGTGATGATATGGGTACCCCACCCAGTGTTGGAGGCATCTGTGATGAGGATGAAATCTGGAACCTCTTCCTTGACAGGGACATCCCGAGTTGATGGGATCGGACCACCATATTATGGGACGAGATCCGCTGCAGCATCCAGGAGTCGTATGATCTTGCAGACAGTTTGTGCGGAGAATTTCTGACGGGAAAGCAGATAGAGAATTTCTTCCTTAATCATTAAAAATATCTCCGCAGGGGACCCAGAAAACTGCTCCAATGGAATTGGGCAGCTTAGTAGGTGGCAGTTTAAGTACTAGATCTTTGCACTGAATTTTGTGAGCACGTTTCGTCGTGGTCACTTGAAGACCTGAAGAAGATTCACCAATTTAATGAAGTGAACTAACTGTTTTGACAAAGCGTGAACTGTACGCTAAGTGAAGTGGAGGAACATGTTCACTGCGAAGCGAAGAGGCCTTCGGTGATCTTGAAGTTCCACCAGGGAAGGGACAAATGTTCTTTCCCAAGGAGAGTTCACAAGACTTACAGAAAACTTCGTTAGACTTAGAAAATGAGTGGACAAGTTCTTTCTGTGATTCCAAAAGGAAGGGGCCTTTGTTTTCAGGAGTGAACTCGGAGGAGTTCTGATCCAGGAGTGCGAAGGTGAAGGTGAAGAAGATATACACCGGCCATAGTAGTTCGAAGAGCGTGTTCGGCCAGGCGACGAGTCTTGTGACGTCGTAAGTGATGATGAAGGGGCGAGAAATGTTTTGTCTCGAACGTAAACCCTTGGAAAAAATCGTGGAAAAAAGATCTCTTGACAAACGGAAACCCTTGACCATTTTCGGACGATAGTTCGTACAACGTGGAGAACAACTAGGAGAATGACTGCAGTTTCTTGAGTAACGACGAACGGGAGACCAACACACATTCACAGAATGTCGGTCCGAGTTCTTATGTCTGGAAGGCGAAGGAGATAAGGAGAGGCGAAGGTGCCTTTGTTTACGTGGGCGTTAACTGCAGGCTCGGAAACATAAATTTGAACTGGAATGGGCACAGAACATTGATCTTGGTCCAATTTAGATGCATGCTGCATCTGCTTAGGAATATTATGCTCGATAAGAAAGTCATCATCAGGCGTAGGGACCTTCGTCGCGGGGTGGGGGCAACATGCGTAGCAAAAGCTTTTAGTAAAGAGGAGCACCACAAGGTAGAGAAACGACGTCAGATTCGGGCTATTTAGATTTTGATGTCACCGTCACATGTTTTGGAAAACGAGTGCTACATCGTAAAGCGGGAGTGGGAGGAACCCCAAGAGAATGTTTGTCGTGACCTGGGTCAATGCCCAATCTCGCAGAAAAAATTATATCACGATGAACAGAATAGTTAACAAGAGGGGAAGGAACAGTCGAAACAGTTCCCGGCACAATGACAACGCTCTCTTAACATGTTTACTAGAGTTAGCTATAGTCATGATATGGTATTTCTTGGAAGTTGTAGCAGATGACAGCAACACATCATGATCACGAGCCCGATTGGCCTTGTGTTGTGCGGAGAGAAGACAAGATTTCTCACAACGAGCAAGAATGGCAGGAGTCTTAGAGCAAAACTTCTTGCAAGGTTTGGTAGAAGGGCTGCAGCGACGACAACTCCAGTAATGGGAATAAATATCGAGGCTGCAGTTCCTGAAGTGGGTGCAGGAGAACGGCGACACGATAGAGGAAATGTCTGAAGTGTTATCGCTATTAACATAGAGCTCCGTCGCAAAAAAAGGTGCACATTGATGTAGAAATTGCAATAATCACCGAAATAACACAAAAGAGGCATTAAAAACTTCTACAAACATACGAAAACACACTAAAAAAAGAGAGAGCACAAAAACAACATGGATAATGGAGCACTTTCCTGACAAAGGATGTAAATTGTACACATGTGTGCAGGCTAGTTCTGGGATACCAAGATCAAAGCAGACGTGAAACTTGTGGGTGGTGAGTATCAAGGCTTTAGTTTTAGTTAGGAAAATGACTAAAAAAATTAGACAAAATGCAAAAATTTAATTGGAGATGGCATTTACTTATAGAATCTCACACTTTTCCATGACAGGTCCACGCAGCAGATTCATGACATAATTCTTGACGACCACAATTCTTTTTGTACCCACGTTTAAATGGTTGTAGTGAAAGCCTATGCAACGCTAGAAAGTCTATGCAACATTAGAAATACCTTTGGTGAGCTACAATCATAGATTTTCATTATATTTTACTTAAATCTTGTAAGAAGCATCATCAAATACGCAAACCAAGCTTGGTGAATCAGACTTGAACACGACAAAGAAAAGTGGAAAGACTCCAAAATGTGCTACAAAGTTGGCTATTTGTGAAAAAAAACTGTTGTTTAGTGAAAACTTATAACGCCTCTGACTACCCATTCTGTTTTATCGACCTAACTGCACAAATCTTACCTTTGCTTATAAGATTATAAGCTCCACTAATCCACTTGAACAATATCGGCTCGCGCCACTGGTAATTTAGGGACAACAATAGCGGAGTATGGTTGTGAAACAACAATGTCGGACTTGAATCCGAATGTCGAGTATTTCCTGCCACCAATTCTTACAATCATAAGATGGTGTGAGAAAAGGCAACACCATGTCAAGACGTTTTTTGAATGTGAGAACTGAAGGGGATTTCACCACGTCCGGGGACAGCTTGTTCACAGGTTGTAAACTAACTGCACATGATTACAACAGCAATCATCTGCAGTTAGTATGCAACCTGTGGAACAAGATGCCGTTTGATATTGGGTAATTCCTTTCGGTTCTCCAGGCTAGTATAAAAGGAAGCCCCAATCCTGTATCTTGCTTGGTTATTAAAAGGGAAGGTATAATCAAGTAATAAAAATCAGATTTCAGTAAACCCTGACTAATATTCTTAAGTATTTACTCCACGTCCTTTACTTTGCATGCCCGATTCTGGAAAATATCTTTAGGTATGCAGCTCCTGGATATTGTCGCGCAAAAAAGAAAGCTCTTCTCGTAGAAGATAAATCATGTTAAAAAGCAAATGAACAGGTATCGGATGGCAGTCAGTGGCCACCAGGTCCTTGCCATTCCGGTTGCATTTGCAACAAACTTATACTTATACTAGGTATCTAACCGATTTACATTTTTGTCGAATTTTCTTTCAAATTCAAATTGTATGTTTGATCACTTTGGTAGCAGCTGAGTTAATGCTCGATAATACTGCCTTACAAACAACATGCTAAAACCACAGTAACATCTTACGTTATCAGTTCCTTTGCCAAACTCATCCACGATGACTAATGATCGATCAGAAGCAGTTTGCACAGCCAACGACATCTAATTAAAAGAACATCAAAGGAAGAAATATTAAAATTGAATCTGTTCCCCCACCAACATTCACCAAACAACTTATCACTGTAGTAGCACTTGGTTATTTTATCGTTATTCAAAATTCACACAATGAATCCGAAATTCATCTTGCGTTGAAGAAGTCACTGTAAACACGCTTATTTCATAAAGTCAAGATATCACTTCATATCTTCGCAAATTTTTGATGATCAGCAGCCCTGGAGATGTAATTCACAGGCGATTGTCTTCTTCAGGCAGTCCACATTGACTCAAGATATTGTGCAACGACCGTCTGCTAGGAATTTGAAGCGTGGCCTCCAGTATTTGTTGGGTTGGTTTCCCCATTTTCTTCTCAGCAACACATTGAGTTCACCACGCATTAGATATAAAATGGGAAACCAACCCAACAAATACCGCAGGCCATGCTCATGCTTCAAATTCCTAGCGGACGGCAAATGGTCATTGAACGATGTTTTGAGTCAATGTGGACTGCCTGAAGAAGACTATTGCCTGTGAAATGAAAATAAGCATGTTTACAGTGATTTCTTCAACGTAAAATAAATCTGTAATGTGACAGGAAATCTTACTTGGTTCAGGTCAATCATGAATGTTGACAGCCCCATTGACACTGATTCTAGTGTGTGTATGCGGCTAAGTATGTGATGTACAACACTTATTTCTGCCGATTCAGCAGGTACAAAACTTCCAATATGAGCCATATACACTATCAACGCAACCTGAAATAAGGGAGGGATAAAAAAAATTAAATAGACTGTCTTCAACACAACAAAACAAATTTATCTTTGCTCTTTTTTCCAATCTTGCACTATTACTTTTGTCCTAGATTCGTCTCGTACAGTTGTTTCTTGCATTCTCCATTATTAGTAATGTTTCAATTTTTTTTTGGCGCTGCTCATCAATTTCTACTGCTCCCCGCTTTTTAATTACCTAAATTCTGTACCTCATTTAACGCTCATTCTTCGCTGTATTCATGCCAACTGGAATGAAACAGCAGTCATTTCTATCCTCTTCCCACTTCGGAGAATGCCAAGAAGGTGAACTTGACTTGGGATAAACTATTATATTTCTACTTGCCGGCCAAAAAATATACGCTACCTGTAAATTTCTTGCATTCAGTTCCTGGATGCTCCCTACCTTGGAGGAATCAAAAATCTTGTGATGCGCCTAGCTCAGACACCCACCTGCGCATGCGCGGGTTCCGTGCGCGCAAACCCTCCATAAATGGTATTACGGCGATAGCCAGCCATCTCTTTTCCTCCAGCCTCCGGCTTCGTCACATCGCTCCTAGATACCCGCTATCTTGTTCGCCAGTCTTCGTTCTCCCAAGTTCATCGCATCGTTCGCTGTTCTTCCCGGCCACTCGGCAACACACTTCCGTCACCCATCTCTCGTTGCTTCGAGTGCAGGCGGTCTCAGCCATTCGTCGCTGCACGCATCTCGCGACCTTTGCTGTGCCATTTCAGCTGCTCGTCACGGGCAAGCCCTTTTTACTAGCCCGTTCGCAACCCCAGCCCACTGGTCGTTCGATAATCTCTTGCCCGACGTCTGTCACCGTCGCCATTCAAGGTTCATTAGTCGCCCACACACCCGTTCGTCGTTCGCAAGCCCATTCGCCGTTTGCAAGCCCGTTCATCGTTCGCAAGCCCGTTCGTCGTTCGCAAGCCCGTTCGTCGTTCACAAGGACGCTCGTCATTCGCAAACTCGTTCGTCGTTCGCAAGCCTGTTCGCCACTCGCAAGCTCGACGACCGCCGCTTGCAGCCCATTTCCCGTTCGCTGTCCACACCTATGACAACAACTGCCCTCATCGTTCACAAGTTATTCGTTTCTCAGGTCGCTCGTCATTTGTCATTTGATTTAACCAAGGAACTCATCAATCGTTCGCTCATACATCTTGGCAGCTGTAATTGAATTTTGCTAATCATCACGAATTCATATCCATCAAGTCCCCCCCATCTGATCCCTGCATCGTCGAATCGTCCGTCGTCTGCATGCTCTATCGCCGACTACGCAGCCTGTTTTTCTCTTGCAAGTGGTTTGCCAATGGCTTGATCCAGTCGCCATCCATGTCTTGAAGCTCGAGGTCTGCGTTCGTTTTCAAACCACTAAACCAGCTCCTTCCGCTCTTTGAAGCCTCAGCCTCAGTTCGGCCGCCCATCAGGTCACAAGCCCACTCGTCATCTGCAAGCCCATGGAAGTTCATTCGTCATTGGCAGCCTTATTCGCTGTTGGTAGGCCCTTTCACCGCTCACAAGCCCATTCACTATTTGCAACCCATTCGTCGTTCACAAAGCCCTATTGCGCTCTTAATCCACTCCACATTTGAGAAGAATTAACACAGCAGGGGGTTTCTCTGCCCCTCGCTCATCATCACACAACACGCACACCTTAATGCAACAGTCATTTAAGCTTTCAAGCCCTTCATCCCTCATGCCCCTACCGGAAAATCCATGCATCGGGTCCAAACCTCACTCGTCGACGTCTGCTACACTTTCCCATTAATTAAGCAACACGTGACTTCGTCACCACTTCTCAATATTGGCTATACAAGCGTTCGTCTACACGTATATCGTTCGTCATTGCTGCCCCACGTTCGTCATCATCAATCAACACAGAAGCATTCTTCCTGCTCGTTTCGAAGTTCAACGTTAGTCAAAACCTGCCTCACGCATGCGTTAGCCTGCTCATCTCACTCCACTCATCACACTAGTCTCACTCCAATCGCACGTTCATGGGTTGCGTCCCCAGCATCGTTCCAGCCACTATTGCCTTTTCTGTCACTGCTGTTACGCCACTCTTCTGGCACATGACATCATCCATCGTTCACCTTTGTCTCGTGAAACACTTCACACTCCTCCATCAAACTCCACATTTTTCTAATGCACATGTTGCATCACCGACGTCCTACCTATTCAACGTCATTCTTCTGCTGTGAACCCAAACTTTCGGCTTTTGTCTTACTTCAAGAAGATTTTCACAACTTTAAACTCTTTCCATACAACGCAATCCCGTCTCCTTCACGTTAACAGCCCATCCTGCAGCGTCGGTGGAACCGATCTTTCTTCGCGTGTCACCTTACATGGATAACAAACAATGAT
>JAHWFP010175717.1:26721-105918 GCA_023313725.1 Lithobius niger | reverse complement strand
TCCGTACTATTCAGCTCATCTTTTGTCCCAAAATAGCGACTTTATTTACCAGCACGATTATGTGGTTTCAATCTCCTGCAAATGTTCCGAAAAACTCAAGAATCTGCTTAGACCTTCGTACTACTCAGCTCATCTTTTGTCCCAAAACAGCGACTTTAATTTCCAGCACGATTATGTGGTTTCAATCTCCTGCAAATGTTCCGAAAAACGCAAGAATTTGCTTAGACCTCCGTAATATTCAGCTCATCTTTTGTCCCAAAACAGCGACTTTAATTTCCAGCACGATTCTGTGGTTTCAATCTCCTGCAAATGTTCCGAAAAACGCGAGAATCTGCTTAGACCTCCGTACTACTCAGCTCATCTTTTGTCCCAAAACAGTTACTTTAATTTCCAACACGATCATGTGGTTTCACTCGTCTGTAATTCTTTTGAAAAACGCATGAATCTGCTTAGACCTCCGTACTACTCAGATAACTTTTTCCCGTAAAATGGCGACTTTAATTTCTACTACGATTCTGGCGTGAATGATCCGCCTTGGTTTAGTACAGACATCTTTCTTCCATCCCTCATGGAAACCGGATTTAACATAATTAAATTGGTACAATACGTAGTGTGTGTCACCGGCTTTATTTGGGGCAATTTCTCTGTAATTGTTTCGAAAAACGCGCTTCTGTGTTTACCTTTTATCCCAAAATGGTGACTTTAATTTCCAACACGATTCTAGGAGGAATAGTTCACCTTTTCAAGCAATTCGCGTAATAAGCCCAATGAGTGATCTTAGCCTAATACGATCTAATTTTTTTTTTAAATCGAGAATCTAGTTTTGTTACAACGGATATTTTTTTGGTGCATTTAATTTTATTAACTAAATTTTTGTTGAGTTGTTTAAATTACGCATGGTTACAAGTAAGCGCGGTCTGTAACATCGTGTTCTCTCAAAGAAGGGTTTGCGGGTTTGCAACGCCACTAAAATGGGTAGCGGCAAACGATCGAAGTTACCGCGTCATAGAAGAATATTTTTGTTGTTGTTATCTTTAACCAACGTAGTGTTCTTCCGTTTTCGTGGCTGGTGCAAGTACATATTTATATGAAATATGACGTGTGATTGGCGAATCTGTGAATATTTAGTATAAGCGGTATGTTACGCTTGATGTCAGAAGAAATTCTAATTTGCAAAATTCAAGACGTGTTTCGGACCCAACAGAAATCCAGTTAGAAAATTATGTTTCGACTAGGGTATATTTGGAGTAATGAGTTTCAGCAACAATTACCTAAATTATGTTGCACAAGTATCGGAAGTTTTCAGAATTAACTCCAAGCTAACATGGGGGACTACTTTCGTAAATCGTTACTTTATTGTAAATTTTCGGACACCACTGGATGATGGGCCAATGAAGTCCGAAAATTCGTAATAAACTAATAAGTGTGTGCAAGTAAGGCTCCTCCTAAATTATGCATGTGAAAAGCAATTCAATTCACGACGAACAAGCTTGGAACTAACGCGGCACAAAATAGTTTGGTTTTTGGCCGTTGAGTGCCGCCACCGTGTTCACATTGGTTGGAGTGTAGCACCCCTGATGACTGACCCGACCTTTGATCTGCAATTACCGCCACCTGTCTGTCCATTGGAGTGGACGGGCTCTGGTTTGTGCAGGTGAACGGCCTTGTCGCAAGACGATGCTACCTCCAGATTAGGCGAATAAAGATAGATGATAACAGACTAAGGGCAACTTACTTGGCCAAAGTGAAAGTGGAACTGATATAGATAGAAAAAAATTTAAAAAAAATTATAGCCATTCTTAACCGTTGTCCAGATAGGGTTATCTTTCGTTTTACCCCTACACATTCCAGTTACATTCTCTCTTTTTTTTATCGTCCATTGTGACAATCATTACGTTGGAGTAACGACACTTTCGTAATTTTTTGCTTGTTTTGTGAAATGTTGCGTAATACATTTTACCCGTTTTCAACGTCGCCATCCATGATGGGTAGTAATTTCACCGAATTAAAGGGATATTCCTCCCAGCGCCATTTTTCTCGATCCTCCATTCAAGTACGGCCCCGAAGGTCTATTTACTTACCGTTAGTCTTTCCCTTGCTAAAAATCCTTTTTAAAATGTGGCCTATAGGAGATTTTCTGTTGAATATTGTTAACTATATTTAAGAACGACACGTTCCTATATGATCCTTTGCGCACTTACAATGGCCTAGAAGTTTTATCTGTGTGTGCACCGTACTAATTTTAATTGTTTGCTAATAATTACTATGAGATAAAAATTCTAAAAGAATATAATGCAGTAAAAATTAAAATTAATTATTCCAATAGATCGCCGAAGCACAATTATAAGACACTAGTCTAGAAAATTATAAATTGTGATTTTAAAATACAAGAATCATTCCGGTTTGTGATGACACAATTAAAATTAATGCGTTCACGCTGGCCAGTCTATTAGGTGCAATGCCAACTGAGATAGTAGCTTCGTTTTTCACTGCGAGGAACGAAGCTACTGTCTCAGTTTACCTTGACTATGGTAAATGCGCGGATGCGATCGGCGCGTAGCTGTTGTAAGGCAGGCGGTATGTTGCTTTAATCGTCGTAATCCCAAATTCATTCAATGCAAACATTTTGCAACTGGAAATAACGCAGTACAGTAAGCCACGTGTGTGCATTTACGTTTTATTGGAGTGATGTGGCTTACTGTTCTACGTTATTTCTTCTGTGCGATTTTTGCTCAGATTTTTGACAAATTTAAAAGTCACCTCCTGGTAGGTATATAATGGCTCCACAAGACATTAATACGCCCTCGATTTAATTTTCGGGAAGATATAGGTTTCGTTGGTCACCTAAACGTACGAAAACAACATACAAATGAGAATGAACGCATAAAAAACCATCTTCCCTGTTGTTAGCTGGTTTTTTTATGCATCCATTCTCATTTGTTTGTTGTTTTTGTACGTTTACGTGACCAAGGAAAACATATCTATTTTGAAAATTAAATCGAGTACATTTTGTGTCCCATTACTTACCAGGAGGTGACTTCTATAATATTAACCACAAAATAATTACAGTTTATATGATTTTTACTGATGGCCGATTTCCAGTTTACGGTTATAGTATTTTAATTATATCAAGTGTGGGCAAATAAATTAAGAAGGACTCCTTAGGCCTCACGGACGTGGACTGCAGTGCTCATAATTGTCTATCCAATATAGACTGTGGTCTTTCCTCTCAAGTAAATCCCCCCATTAAGGTTTGGTGATTTTACGGTGTTGCAGTTTGGTACGTTGCTTTGTTTCTACCGATTTGGCATCGACAGCCTTATTTATACAAAAAAGGTCCGAGATAAAATGCCGAAGGGAAAAATAGCTGCAGGAAAAGTACGTTTCCTGATGAAACTCCTTACCTGTGTGGTGAAATTCGACCCAAGGCAACTGAACTAATCTAACCTACAAAAAAAAGGTCCGGGAAAAGAGCTGAAGTAAGATAAATCTGCAGTTAAAATCACTAATCCTGGTGAACTCCTCTTTGCCTGTCTGGTGAAATTCGAGCGAATACAACTGACATACCCAACTTACAAAAAAAAACATGGATGAAAAATAATTTTCGTAGTTTTCTTAATTTTTTTATTATTTTTTTCCACTAATAGGTCTCCGGACCTTTTTTCCTCATACTGAACTGAACAACTGTTTGGAGTCTTTAATATAACTTTTTTTTTCATAAATCAATTTTCACAAAATTCTTTTCGAATGCCTGAGTTAAGAAACTAAGGCAACATTTGAAGCAAAACCTTCACAGTACGCTGTAGTGATTAAAGAATCGTTATTTTTCTTCAACGTTTTTAAGGATATCACGATGTACTTCTTTCCGTTATTAACAATCGCGGGGAGAAGATTGGAAACAACAATGATAGGGTTGAACTAGGTCCATCCTAACAGTTCCAAATGCATTGCCAGTATATATGGTCCTGCAATTCTGAAAACATTCCAGGGTTCCTGTAATGGTGGCAACGATAGTTACATTTTTTTACAACTTTCTTGTGTTTTGCGTTGGAGGAGTTGGATTTTAAATTTAACTTTTATTTATTTATTTTGTCCAAGTTAGGTTCCTTTGTAATAACTTGTTTAATGCACCCTACGGGAAACTACCTGTTTTTCCATGTGGTCAGCATGCCACTGTTATGTGGTGGATAAAATGCAATTGTGTTTGAAAGTTGGGAGTGTATATATTCTGTCCATTAAGGTTTAAAATATTAAAAGACTAGTTCCGTATTTTAGCATGTTTCAAGTTAAAGCCAAGCTACCTTTCTTTGCCATTTCATCAGACTTTTTTTTCTGTGTCATCCTTTAGACGTCATAGCTTGTGGCGAAAATGGCAAAATTGTTGTAGACGAAAGTCTGATCAAACAATGCAATCGAATGTTCCATTACGAGATTGTAACAAGGCAAAAAGAATCCCGAATTGTGATCTTAAAGAGGGATTGCCACCAAATGACAAGCTGTAGCATCTATTGGCATTTGCAGCTATCTAGTTCTGTCTATCTCTGAATTCAACAGGCTATAGGAACACAAAAAAACCGCAAGCGCATTCCTCTCTATAAAAGCGTGGCAGTGCGAAAGGCAGTCATCATTTTTCCTCCAGCGAGCTATCGCACACTTATCATTTTCTGCATCTGACGCCATCTTGAAGAACTGCCTTCGCCGGCTCTTTTGCCATCCGAAGACCTCGTCTCATACCGTACTAAAGAGCCCAGCTGCCCATGGTAAGAACCAAAAGTGCACCGAAGGATGTCCCTGCCTGGAAGACCACTTTTTCACTCGCCAGATCACCTGCTGCCCACTCTGATGTCGTCGACATCCTATCACACCTCGATGCTTCAAACGTGCAACTCCCTGCTTTGCCACAAGCTATGATCCACAGCTCAGGTCGTTTTGTCATCCGTCAAGGCGACCATCCATGCACCGGGCGACATGGCCAACAGCGATGTGACCTCCCTGATCCAAGGCTGACAGCGCACACCGGCCATACCATTCATCTAGCAGCTCTTAAAAAATATCTTCATTCAGCGAAAGGGAACTACTCTAAACTCAAGCGCAAGTTCAAACGACATACCTCGAGTATGGGTTCCAAGCACGAAAGAAAATCTCTTCAATCACCACTCGACCTATCGTCTCTTTCGTCCCGCCAAGCAAGCCACTCCCTATCGCCGAGCGAAGTTAACTGCCTCGTTGGTCGTGCTCTTCGTGATTTCAACTACCGTCAACCACAGCCAGATCCCCTGGCCTCCACAACACTTTCCGCCAAGTAGGCCTACACCAAGGATTGGGTAACTGCAACCTCCAGTGATGCCAGCCACAAGCGGTCCCATTTTCCATCATAGCAATCATCAAAGAAACATCGGTCCTCCCCGAACTCGAAATCAGCGCCACTTTCTCCCTTTCGTCGATCAGTCATTCCATCTGACTGCCTATCGCAACGCCAACAGCCTCCCCAATGATTGGACGATGAAAGCAACCTCGATTCGGCCTCCGTACTGCATCAACAGACGCACCCGGAACTCTTTTTTGGTGACTCGAGCGACAGAGCTGCTGACCACCACACTCATTTCCAAGATAATCCTCATGAGCTGATGATCCATCCAGCATTCCCCTTTCAGACCTTTTCAAAACTGTAGAAGACACAGTTACCGACTGTTTTCGTTAGAAACGATCATCGTCTGATTATGCTGAAGTCTTCAATCGAGGGCGCTCAACTGGGTTCAGCTTCGGCCTTTGTGATCGCAACTTCAAGCAACGAGCCGTACTCAGTCAATCAACAACACTTCTCACGAACCTCTTATCGGCAGAGGTGAACCAATCGAGCTGGACTAAGAAGTAAGAACCTTCTTCACCTCACCCCGGTCGTGAAACCTGGTTTTTCAGACCTTTCAGCGACAGCTCGACCAATGCAAGGAATTTCGACACTTGCCCCCAATTCAAATTTCTGACCACTGAAATAAAGATGGATTTCGGAATGGCCCTTTATCTTCCCAAGAAAGCTGAAGTCTCGTCCCACGTACTACATGGCAATGACAAGTTCTTACGTTTGGGCCTGCGTGTGGCCCTTCTGGCCTTTTGCGAGAAACTTTCTGCTAGCCCAACTTCTTCCGAGGTTAAGCAATTATCCACCCTCATCTCGCAATTGTTCCAATTGGCAACCTACCACTCTATGAACAAGTTTGCAAAAGCCCTTTTCAACTCCACTGTCTGATGGCGTGATATTACTCTTGAAACAACATCAAATTTCAACGATTCAACTAAGCATCAGCTACTAAATCAGCCCTTCCACAAGTCTGACACCCCTCTTCCGTGGTATGATTCCAAAACTAGCACGCCACCTAAACGTCTCAAGGAAACCAAGGGAAAATAAACCGAAGCAACAACAGAAACCATTTACAAAATCTTTCAAGCCTTTTCAAAAATCCGGCAACAAAGACAACTGGCCAAATTCCAAGTCTCGTCCAAACAACGGTAAGAACAAAAAAGGGAAACCTCGCAGCCAAAGATAACGTTAAATCACTTTCATCCCTTGCAGGCGGGGGATGACTACATCACTTCCTCTCAGCCTGGAATAGAATCATCTCCAACCAACAAGTCCTCTCCATCATACAAAACGGCTTTTGCCTAACATTCATGAGCAAACCAGCACTCTCCTCTTCCCCTCCATGAGAGTTTGCACCATGCACGCAACAACAAAGGACTGTCATCCAAGATAAAAGACCTACTGACGCCAGGCACAATAAAAGAATGCCAGCATTCCCTGTGACCAGGGTTCTACAGCTCAATTTTCCTCTGGCCAAAGAAATCCGGCGGTGAGAGGCTAATCGTCAATCTCTAACTTCTCAACCACGACATGGACAATTGTTACTTGAAAATGTAAACACTAGACTCCATTCATCAATCTCTAAAGTAGGACGACTGGACAATCTCCATAGACCTGGATGTTCCACTACGTGCATCAATTCATCACCTTTTACGCTTCATGTACAACAACAAAGCCTAAGAATTTCAATGCCTTACATTAGGCCTAAACGCAGCACCCAGGATTTTCACCCTTGTATTAAAACAAGTTCTAGCGCACCTTCACCAAAATTAGATTGCAGCAAGCTCCTATTTAGCAACAGTGATGCCGTCACCTGACAGGATAGAAAACATCATAACTCAAGCATGCTCCTTTCGTCAACAACCTCACCACACCCTCAAGGAACTAAACTCTTTTGTCGGCAAGATGAACTCCATGGCGAATCTTGTCCCTTATGGAAGATGGATGACCAGGCCTCTCCACCACTACTGCATAGACGCGTGGAGAAATCTACCAAACCAACCAAACCCTTTTCTTATCACAGACAAATGCTTTCCATTGGAAACCCTTCTGTGTCGATCAAACATCCGTACCCTCTCACAGACTGTTCCACTCCACGAACCTCTTCCAGACCTCCTCCTGTTTACCAACAACTCTCTGGAGGGCTGGGGAGCACACATAGCTCACCACGAAACGTCAGACTCAGGGACGCATCAAGACCAAGACCACATAAATGTCCTGGAACTAAAAGCTGGCCTCAATGCCCTACACCATTTTCAACCCCTGGTTCAAAGGGAAGATTGTCCAAATATTAGCAGACAACACAATAGTAGTGGCTTACGTCTGAAAGGAGGGAGGAACAATTAAAGGTCCCGCCAACTCCACAGAAGACCTCGTTGATCTCCAGCTGTGCATAGAACTCAAGATGACCATTCTACCAATCCAATCCTAGGCAACAGGAATGTGATTGCAGACTCTCTCTCTCGCCAAAAACTTCCTACACGAGACTGGACTCAAAAGAAATCCATCTGCGAATATCTATTCAACATCTGGGGCGCCCCAACAATTGACTAATGCCAGACTTCCCTATTTCGTCAGCCCATCCCAGACGAGCAAGCCTCGGCAGTAGACATACACTGACCTTCCCTTGGATTAATCTCTACACTTACCTCTTCCCTCCGTTCAAGCTTCGTCCATAGATCTTCCAAAAGATAACTTGAACACAAGGCCTGTTCCTACTAATTGCACTGAATTGGCCATCGGCAGTGTGGTTCCTGTGGCAGATAATCCTACCATCAGGTGTGTGTGGGTGCAGTATGACTAACTATCGGGGGCTGGCTCCACAATATTAACATCGGACATCACGGTGTAAGCCTTAGGGTCAAGCCGCATAGTAGGTCAATTCCCTGTGGGACAATTGGCCAGTCGCTGGTACGGCCCCAACGCGCATCACACTTAAGGAGAAAATGTAAGGTAAAAAGTCAGAGGTTTGAATCAGTACCGTGGATCGGGTAAAGACTGTTACTGCGTGTGATTAAATTGATTTGACCCGAAAACAATTGATTTGGGGACTGTGACATTTCGTCAGATTTATTCGCTCTTGCCTTGGACACACACATCCTGGTGAAACAGGGTAAAAGATTTGTGGGAGCAGGATACAGTTTCAATAAGTTTGCGGGCAATAAAGTTTCATAACATTACACCCCTAGCCAGGCCCGGACTGGCTTAATTCTTATGACCGGGCTCATTAAGGTTTTGGCTCACCAAATTAACATTTTGGCCCACCAAATTAAACAAAAATTAGCCCACCTAATTAGTTTTTCCATCAATTTACAGGCACCCCCACGCCACTCCCCCTTTGCAGCATTCAGTTGAATCGCTCATTACAAAATTCAACACATAAGGATAGCAATGAACAAATAAGAAAAAGAGGGGTTGCTGGTCCACCGGGCGATCGCACTCCAGCCCCCCTACCCAGTTCGGGCCTGCCCCTAGCTTCTGAAGGATTTGGTAATGGAAGGGTAGAAAAGGAAAAAGTTTGCAACTTGCAAATGGTAGCAGCCAAACCTTCTAGAAGAATCCGAATTTTCCCAGGGGTTGTATATCAAGGGTCCATTGAAGAGCAGAATCACAACATAAAGTCATCAAACAATAAGGTAAGTCCCAGGAGTTTAGATCTTCCTATTACAAATGGGTCGGGTCCACATCAAAAGGGAAAATCACATACTCAAACATGAGCAACTGTAAAAACGGCAGAGCCAAAACTCAACCAAAAAGGGTCAGTTTCAAGGACATAAAAACAAAGCAACTATACTATACCATAACAATGGTTACTGAGTATTACAACAAAGCATGCCCAGGAAACAATGAAAGCCAAAACTTGTTAGCACTTAAATTAGATGTTGGGGGGAGGGATGTGCCAAGGGCAACAGCTCCAGGCACAACGGGAAAACACTGCGCGACAGTTCCCACATCTTCTGAGCCTCGTGATCGACACTTCAAGAAGCCTTCCAGCAATTCTGGTCCTACTATCACAAGGAAACGGAACCAAATTCCACCCAAACACCAGAGCTCTAAACCTTCACGGATGGCTACCATTATCAAATTCGTCAAAAAGGCGGGAGTTCATGAAAAGCAAGCAAATCTGCCAGCAAAGTCATCAGGGACTCAACCAACAGAATATATGACAGCCACTGGACAAAGTCAATCCTGTCAATCCCCCTCTGCCCGAACTTCTTAGATTTTTTCAATGACCTCTTCAAAGAAGGGCTAAAAGGACCCACAATCGTGGTTTATCGTTAAGCATTGAATTCAGTCTTCAAAGCAGCAGGCAGCACCAGCCTCCTCGACGACTACCGCATCTCTTCTCTCATCAAAGTTTTGAAATAGCGCGTCCAGCAACTCTCCGAGTCTTTCCAGACTGGGACCTTTTCAATCGTCCTACACTCCCTCGTGAAAGAACATTATGAATCAATGCAGAACTGCCCCATGAACATCTTCACCCTCAAAGTACTTTTCCTAACAACATTGGCAGAAAGCCTTCGGTGCGACAAAATACAAGCCTTATCAGCGGATCCAGCATTCTGCGTTTTCACTCCTGGTTTCATCGCAGTCACCCTGACACCAAGTGCAGACTTTCGAGCCAAGACCCAAAGACCTTGTGAACCAACCAAGCCGATCGTCATTCCAGCCCTGGCTGACATCATCGGCAAGGAACCCGAACTTCTCCTCTGCCCTGTACAGGCTCTTGGTTACTACGTCAACAGAACCTACAACAGCGAATTCCGCAGGGGCAGAAACCAACTCTTCCTACTCTTCAGCAGGTCCTTTGGCGAAACCTCGGCAGGCACGATGGCATTATGGATTAGACACACTATCCTAAGTGCATACAAAGACCAAAACATCATGTGCGCAGACAATACCATCAGAGTTACAGCACATAAGCTGAGGGCAATCGATCATGGGCGTTCAAATTCATGCTTCAACTTCCTCTTCCTGATGAAGCTGTTCAGGCGGACTCAGTCGACCGTTCAGGCCCCTTTTGGGCAAGATTTGTCTGTGTTTTTTTTTAAGAGGGCGGAGTTTGCTTCTTAATATCCTTAACATTGACAGGGACTAGTATAAGTGGCCCCAAGCCCTTCCTGCTCCCTATCACTCTCATGGTTGAATCCATTTATTATCATTATTATTATTAACTTTCGTGCTTTTGTAGAGAGAGGGATGTGCCCGCGCATGTTCAGTTCGGTTATCGAGCTGGCGGCTACAAGCAACCGGAAAACCTTCAGGGAAAAACCAGCACTATGAGAAACGAATGCCAAAATTCACAGGTAATGTATATTTTTCTAGGCAAAAGAAACAAATTTCAACCATTCCACCCTCCCTCCCCCTCTAGGCCGGCAAATTTATGGTTTCTTTCATAGCGTGGGATGGTTCACGAACGGTGGGTCACATTTTGTTAGAGTGGGTCAAGTGGGTCGTGGGTCAGGGCTCGAGTGGGTCAGGTGAGTCATCGGGCGGAAAAGTGACCCACTTCCATCACTGGCTAGCATCATTAAATCTTGTCGATCTCATTCACATACCATTGATTGATAACTTTGAACGTTTGAAAGTATGAAAGCATTGGGAGCGAAAAGGCTACGCGAGAGAAAAGCTTTCCTCCGAATTTGCGCGGTTTAAAACAACATGCCACGTTGTGAATTGGAGTAAGAAATGTATAGTGCGAGATTGCCATGCATGAGCCAATTGAGATAAGAATAAAAGAACGAGAAAAAAAATAGAAAATGGTTTTTACAAACGAGAAGGTATGTCACATGTGCAAACAGATGGGACCACTTCTCATTGGTGCAGGCTAATCGGGGTAGGGGAGGGGGATGCGGAAGATTAGTTGGAGTTAGATACGACTATGTGGTCGGCTATCGAGGAAAAGCAGGCAAAAAGTGTGACTAGTGACAGTAGGTAAAGTAAAATTTGTGTAGTTTAGTAATTAACATAATTACACTCACAATGCAGCGAGTTAAGTTAAATGTATGATTATAAGCGTGCAGATTTTATAAGCGACTATCATTACATGGAGATAAAACATGACCAAATAAAAAATTATTATATTCCCAGTTTTAAAGTCGACTCAATCAGAAAGATATGGTAAATATCGTAAAAAAAATGTTCAAATCGTGCAACTTGTATGTGATTAAGTAAAAGATTCGGTATGAGTAAATGATGATAGATTTGCATAGGCATTATTTCATCATTTTTTAGGGATAATGCCTGCGCTGTCAAACTGAATACTACTACTTTTAATGAAAGAATCGTTTTGTATGTTAAATATTTTACATTATGTGTTCCAAATCTTTTACACTTGTGTCATAATCCTTCAATTGCATGCTAAAGGAAAGTTTGTAGTATTTAAATAGTAGTTTCATAGGTTTGCATATTTTAGAGTTTTTTCCGGCTTTATACCAGCTTCTAACACAAGAAATATCCTGTGAAAAACTATTTTTCTGACTTCATAGTGCATTCGAATGTTTTGGCATTTTTTATTTCCATGTCTCTTGCATTACTTCCACACGACACAGGATTAGTGCTTTTTTAAGAGTTACTTGTTTTCCGTTTCCGTTACATATGGTACGTGTTGCCCAATACAGGTTCTGTAGAACAAGTAACTCAAGTAAATGCACTGTGCTGATTACGTAAGCAACTGTGCAAGGTATTGATTTCATAAAGCACAATACAAGTAATTTGCTGGGTTCTTAACGTTAATTGCTGAAAAATCTGGAATGTCTGGGGGACCCTTTTTCACACCTTGAAAAGTATGGAGTTCGGGCAAATATTGTAAAACTTTAGAAGGAAAAGCCTGGATTTACTCTCATTCTAATTTTTAGAGAATCAAATCGGGTATCATTATGACAAACAATTTTGTCATAATGCTACCTGATTTGATTCACTAAAAATTAGAATGAGAGTAAATCCAGGCTTTTCCTTCTAAAGTTTTACAACATTTGTCCGAATTCCATACTTTTCAAGGCCTGGAAAAGGATCCCCCCGACATTCCAGATTTTTCAGCAATCTTGAACAGTCTCATGTTCGTGTACCCCGACGTGCTTACATTTAGCATTTATTTGAAAAAACTAGACCGTGCCTATGTCAGTTCTTCTTCGTGCATACACAACGGCAATTGAGGCACAGAAAATACAACTAGACCAAGTGTTTTTTTTTTTTGTTTTTTTTTTTTTTTTTTTGCATTGTTGTTGTAAACAATCGCATCCCAAAGTTTGTTTTTCGTGTTTTTCTTATTGGACTAGGTTTACGTGCATTCTCAATAGGGGGAGTGCAGAAATCTTTTTTTTTTTTTTGGAATTTCTCTTTGGCTGGGTGTGGAAAAGTTGCTCTTATGCATCACTATGACACACAAGAAATTCATCACTTTGGGGTCTGGGATGTCTTGAGGTGCCCCAAGGGCCTTTTTAAGTTTAACGTTTTACGTCAATGGGCAATACGGCAAAAAAGGCAAAAATGATAATTTGGCTGGTTTTAAATTTAATTTTAATATCTCATTTGAAACAAGTAAAAGAGACTAAGAAAGGTGGCTGTAATCGCCTAAAATTTTTTTAGCGTAAGTAGCACTAATGGGCCAAAATTGCCCAAAATTGTGGCTAATTTTTGATTCTACATTATTCCTACAATTTTTGATAAAAATAAAATACTTTGTAATTACTGCATGCTAACTAAGTTTTTTAATTACATTTTAAAGCAGTCAAGTCATCATTTTTGCCTTTTTTTGCCTTTCCGCCCATTGCCGTACAATGTTACACTTGAAGGCCCCTCAAGACAGAGTGGTGACATTTTTTGTGAGTGATAATGGTTCATAAGTGTAACTTTTCAAACCCTAACTATGAGGAATTCCCAAAAAAGGTCAATTGATCTGAGTTTCTGAGAACAATAGACCCAGTTCTGGTCTGTAAAGCTGGTGGTGGTGGGAAACAAAACGTGAAATTTCGTTCGATTTTAAAACAGACTTGATCTAGTTGCATTTCACTGCCTCAATTTTCTTCGTCATGTACGACAATTATTTTCTTACAAGTTGTTTGTTCTGTTTTCTTCAATTTTCATTAATTTAACTTAATCATTTCCAATTTCTTCAATAACACATTCATACTCTGGTTCCATGATCTGCGACTATACGTAAATACTCTGGTTCTACGATTGGGTCTAGCATGGGCAAATTATAATTTTTAAATAAATTTTCAATTAATTTTTATTAAACTTGCCAATTTTATTTTTCCAAAATAAACTCTCTCTTTTCACTGATTTGGCCGCTTATGACGCATGCAAACTGGAATTATTCAGCTTGGAAAATGCCGCGGAAAATAAGATTACCGAACCTGGAAAAATTTGCTTTACGTGGAATTTGCTTTAGGTTATGATGTACGAACCGTGCATTCTGTACGAAACAAAAAATGTTGCGACTATCTTTATTGGAGTCAAATCTCCATGACTTAAAAAAAAAACATACGGCTCCCTTTTTTTCTTCCTACTACACCCCCCCCCCCCAACAAAAAGACGATGTCAATTTACAGCTACATTTTTTGCGTATTTAATTATGGCTCTTTAATTATTGCTTTTGCGGACTTGTAAATTCTGTAAAGAAGGTGTGTATTAATGTAAAGTTGGAGTGTCTCAAGGAAAACCGGGCTAAAGTGTAAGCGTACATGTAATGGCTTTTGCACCATGTGCTCATGCTGACAGGCTAGCTTCGCATGCACACTCAAGTCCGTCGGTTTTCTACACATCTGCATGTACAATTTATTATTTTTGTTAGCAAATTGTGGTCATCCACTCACTTTCACCTGTAGTGCGATGAACTGAAGGTTGGTGGTCTGTTGAAGGGTGGGGTTTGGCCGCAGCCCATGTTTGGGGGCCTTCTGGCTCGGAGCCGGGCTTGTTCCATCGCTGGAAGATGTTGCTATACCTGGCGGGTTACAACTGGTACGACCTGTCACCCACCCACTTATTTATCTCATCAACGGGCCCCGAGCTACTGTACTTGTTTTTACTTGCAAATGTGTATATTTTTTTTAAAGGTTCTGTTAAAATTCTGATTTAATTCGCTCTGATTGATGTGTAGTCCGAAACTTGATCTAGCTCCAACCGTTGGATGAGGCATGTTTTAAATCAATGTTAATAAACAACGAAGCGCCTCTAAGCGACCTTATAGCACATTTCCTTAATGCCTTGCGGAGGATCTTCCCCTCCTCCCCGCCCCTCCCCCCAATCAACCCATTAAAGTGGCACTATCACCGATTGAAAATCTACGAAAATACCGTGGCGCCATCTAGCGGCAGTGATATTGTTATCCGTTACAGCTGCAGGAGTACCGAATTTTCGCTCAACAAAATAAAGGATAATTAAATTGCGCTTCCGTTGAGTCTATTTTCATTGCTGTAACTTGCTTTTTTGATCCTCAAACACGCGTAAAACTGCTTATGACGTGAAAGTTCGCTCTGGCTAACTAAACAATACAATGCTGTTGCTGTTTTGACTTTCTTTTCGGGACAGCCATTGTTGACATGTTTCATGAACTTTGAATCTTCAGGTATAATTGCTCTGCAAACTATATATGAAACGTGAATCGACCGCAATAAAGTGAGCGAGGCGAGGCAAACTTTAGTTCAGCCAAACTTATCAGAAAGAAATTTGGTTGTAAAAAAAATGAACTAAAAAAGTATTCCATATTTTGCCTCATGGTATGCACGGGGGAAAAAAACAGCCCTGTAGGTTTTAAAAGGTAGTCAAACATTCGCGTTTTTGAAGCATGGAGGTCCGTGGATTGAGCGAGCGAAGCTAGCAAAGCAAAAGCGTGGTAGCATCATGTCTTGCACACCTTGCTGTAATGTTAATGTGCTTTTTTTCCTTGCTGTGGGAGGGTGGGGATTTAAGACTTATTCTGCTCTCTGCGCTACGTGTTTTATAAGATTTTTCGTGAGTGTTATATTGTCTGTTGTGCTTCGTGTTTAGTTACTTTTGAATCAATGTTTTAGTGGCGTCATTCTGTGGTCCACCATAAGTTGCGTTGTGTTACCATTAGTAAGTTATAAGAACCATTAGTTTAAAACCATTTATAAGCTTTGCAAACCATTTTTTTTCCTTGATCTAAATGTCAAGTGACCAAGATGACATTTGCTCAACCTGCTTTTCTCTAACCCTCCTCTCCTCCACACTGACGAATGAACAGAGATGCACATCCCTGCAATTCGAAAAAAAAAATCGATTCACGCTAAATCTAGACACACGCCAGCGTGATGCTATCAAGTGATAGACATGGGACAAAACGTGGACGGAACGTGGACATAAATATGTATTTGAAATACTCCTATGGATGGAGAATGGACATACAAGCGACGTGCCAATGACAATAAAAAGGAAGCGAAAAAAGCCAACAAATTAACTGAACCGAAATCGGCGTTGCCATGTTAAAAAAAAAACATAGGGGCTGTTATCCCCATGTAACTCACAACTGTGACGATACACGAATAAAAATAAATAAAAAAGCGGATTCGAGTTCACTCGCAGTAAACGAACTATAATTTGAACTCGTAATTTCAGAGAACAAGGATTGTGACATAGCCTTCCGTACACACCCTTACATGTGCCCCGTTGATCAAACAAACTTTTAAAAATAGCTGGATATTTCGTACATTAAAAATACACTAAACATTCGTCACGTAAGGGGAACGTCGCGTAAGTACAAACATTAGCATCAACTAAAAACTATAACTAACACTATAACAAAATAAAAGCCGTAAACGAGACAAAACTTCTACAAAATTGAAAAATTTTAAATATAAAAGTGAACACGTATGAAATGGAACTAAAACAGAAACCGACAAACACACCGATTTAAGATGAAAATTGCGTTCACTTTCTGACAATACCAGTGAGTAAAAATAATCCTTGTTCCCTGGAATTGGAGTTCAAACTTAGTTAGTTTGGTTCTAGTAGACTATAATCCATTTTTTAATTTGTGTACCTTCACATCTGTGAGTTCCACATGGATACGAGCGCTAATGCTTTTTCAGTTCAGTATTTCTATGTTCAAATATGGGCTATTTTAATACATGCGAACTCGTCGAACACCTGGAGCCTCGAAATCCTGCAGGCCTATGGCCTCAGCAGGTGTAAAGACGCCACTGCTTTTATAAAATCAAGAAATTTTCGCCTACAAGACTGAACAATTAATAAAATCGCTGCGTACCGGTTTAACGTTTTTTTTCCATATCCTACAATGAAGTTGGTTGGAAAATTTAGTTACCAACACCGTTTAACAGTCTGCGTGAGGATTTGTTGAAAATTCAAGATATAGGTAAATAAAAAAAAAATAACCGAAAGGCAAATTTTTTTTTCATTAATTATAACATTTTTAATATAGCAATAATAATAATGTTTAACCAGAAAGTGGTTGGAATCCAGAAGGCTAAACCACTAACTCGGGTCCAAGTTCGGATAAATTTAAAATGGATGTAACAAATTCATGCCTCTTTGGGTGACCCTGCCTAACTCAATCCGGAAGCATTCGGCGCATCAGCGGACTGTGACTTCGGCATTCCAGACTGGGACACTCTTGCCGCAAGGAAGCTCCCCCTGCATTCAAAATTTCCTGTCGGATTCGTCAGTTTAGGCGAGTGGCACCTGGAGGCTATGCAAGGACAAGGATCAAGCAGATCGGCCTGCAGTTTGGGCAGTCGAGAGATTTTAGCTTCAAACGTGATAATGGCGTGTCGTGTGAAAGGTTACAAAGGCCAGTACATTTTTTGCAAACTTTTGCCGAACAGTGTCGAGCATGTTGCTATCTTCCAGTAGTGATGGTGACCATACTGGCTTTGCGTACTCGGCAGAGGCTTCACAAACTCCTTAAAAGCCCACACTTTGGAAAACAGTTTACGACTGACGTTTTACGATTATATTACTCTTATTTTTTAAGAGTAACTTGTTTGGGGCAGGAATAAGAGTCAACTCTTAGAAAGAAGGCAGACCCAATTAGGTAAATGGTAAGTTGACAACCACGTGTTCGATTAGGACTTCGTGATCGATTGGTTGAGGCCTTGTGTTTATTTTTTTTTACGAAGTAAATCGTAAAAACAAAGCAATGCGAACATCAAACTCTTAAAAATTATTTGGTCTTGGAATATTTGTTAAAACTCAGATAAGATTAATAATACCGTTTTACAGAGGCGCCTCAAGCCTTAAAAATCTTCCGAGATCCCCCCTCCTCCAAGATATTTTAAATGAAGTTTGATAATGTAGTTTGGACAGCCACATAGCCCGCTAACCAGTTCCCAAGGGTGCTTTATTTTTTTACAGTTTACAAAAATAGTATGTTTCTATAATTATATGCACGACATGGTGTGGTGCTGGGTACGAGACGTTTTTTTTTCTTTTTCGGGAAGTTGTTGTGGTTTGGTCATCATGGTTTTAGCTATCTAAATTAAAAAACTATAATAAACTTTTCATTACTTCTTTAATCTTTATCACTACTGCTACCAAACCATCACTCTCGCACATGCTCGTAGTCATCTTTTCTAATAAATATGTGCAGGGCTCTACTACATTTTACTGGCCATGATATGTGATGAGTATAATCGCTGCACGGGCGCGCCTCGCTTCAATATGTTCGGAAAGTTAATTTAAGCAAGATCTAATAACAAACAGCTCAATGGTTGGCCACTACGAGCCTACATCAAGACACGCAAGGGCTTCATTTCGTTTTCAGCCGAATCGTAGTCTTCTAAAACTACGGGAAGTCACTGAAACATAAATTAAGAGCAAGTATTTTTAATGGCCATAATTCGCTGGGCAAAATATAAAAATAAGACAGACTAGCAATGACAACTTTCTAAAGGGCGACATGCACTAGAAGAGGAGGAGGGGCCAGAACTAGACTAAACTGAAAAAGTGGTGGAGCCATGGCCCCCACGTTCCCCCACTCCCTCTCCCCGGCTCCGGCGCTTATGCCGTTTTACAGTTTAATGTAAACCACCTTACGTGTTATTTGTGGGACCTTACCCAATTTGTGAGACTAAAAATTGATGTTTCACGGATACTTATCGTTACGATGCAGTAGTGTATCTTCAAAATAGGAACCCAGTCGAAGCTCCCCGCCCCTCCCTTCAGTAAAATATAAAACTTTGGCACACGAAGTGAGAGCCCACTGTTGCTCCCCCTCCCGATAAAAAAAAACTTTTGCTACACAAAAACAATATCTTTAAAAAATATATAAAATTTATTTTTCTGAAAATTAAACTTCGGTGCGTGTAAACGTCTGTTAGTTTACTTCCTAGAAAACAACTTTTCTTAAAATAACCACCAGTCACCAACAACCACCATCATTCATAAATTAATTTGAGGTTCTATTTTATAATTTTCTATTTGCGAACTCTTTCAGAATGTCCGACTTGTCGATTTTCAGTGCTGTACTTCTTTCTAAACAAGATTGTTGCTAAACTAAAGAGACTGACGGTTCCGAAACACGAGTTTTGAGAACTTAGTAAAACCAGTGGAGGTTTTTTTTTTTTTTTTTTTTTTTTTTTTTGGGGTTGAAAAAAATATTTAAAAAGTGACCAGCAAGGGGGCCCCTTAAAGTCGCTGTGGCCAGAGACGGTTGCCTCCTCTGCCTCATTGTAGCTAGGCCACTGTTACGATTCTACGTTTTTATAGCCGACGACATACATTACCTGTTTTTTATAGCGATTCCCTCCTTTTGAGCTATTATTCCCCTAGAACCAGTGGAGGCCGTGTCAGTATGGCTCAGCGGTAGGACCTCGGCCTTTGGCTTCAAAGGTCCTGGGTTCGATTCCCCGCTCAGGTAGTCTGACATATAAGTCCAAAAAGGCAGCGTAAATAGGTTTGCATCTGTATTTAGTTATTCCCCTAGAAGCTTGAAAGTTGGCTTCCCAGCCGGGCTTGTATTACTGTGCATGCGCAGAATGGGCCGGCTATATATACTCGGCGCAGCCGTCCGATGGCATCATTTCTCCTAGGGCGCTCATAACGACGTGGCCGCCTAGAGCTCTCCCCACTCCATCCTCTCCTTCGGATCCTCTGGGTCTTCAGGACGCATCCCATAGGACGCATCCTGTAGGACACAGCTTCATCATCGCATAGGACGCATCCCACTCGAATTCATTCGTAGGATGGCTCCTGCCAGGATGCCCTCTACTGCCAAGGATCTTCTTGATGTCCCAGTTGAAGCTTCGCTCCCGACCACCTCTATCCCAACCTTAGGAGACAAGGATACATCCGCCTCTTCACAATCCGCCGGTCCTTAGGACCGGCTGCCTTCTTCATCCTACATCTTGCATCCTATCTACTTACAACCAAAGGATGACCTCGCCTAGGATGCCCTCTCCTGCCAAGGACCTGGATCTCCCGGTTGTAGCTCTGCTCCCGGATACCTCTGTTCCATCTTCAGGGACGAACAGGCAAAGGACCAGTGCGTCCTCTTCACACAAGAACTCCGACGATCCTACAGGACCAGCTGTCCTCACATCCTCTACCGCCCACGTTCGCAGGCGCTTCCATCCACGGGATGGCCTCTGCTAGTATACACTCTTCTACTACGGACCTTCTGGATCCCCCAGTTGAAACCTGGCTCCCGACTACCTCTGCTCCGTCTTTAGATGCGGACAGGCAGAGGACCAATCCATCCTCTCTACACGGAAGCACCAGTCCTCAGGACCAGCTGGCCTCACCATCCTACGTGTCACAACAAAGTCTGCTGAAAATTAGGTTACGTATAGCCTATCCGGCTGCAGCCAAAGAATGGCCTCTACTAGGATGCCTTCTCAAACAAAAACGTTGCTCTGTTGTCATCATCAACAGGACATCCAAGAAAGGCGTCCATTGACTCGTCCTGTACTATCACTCGAGTTCATTCCTACAGTGTTTCCTGCACGTCCACCATCACACCTCAGCATCCTTTGGACGAATATGGTGTTGATACTCTGTAATCTACGTTTTAACTGTGGACGCGCAGTTGGCTCCGTTCCTGTTTTCTCAAAAAAAAAAATAAATAAATAAATACGACATGAAGGCTCTGAATCGACAAGCAGTCAGCTGGGGACCCGTTCCCACTTCATCTCTTGTCTCTTGTCAGTCCTCAACCTGGTCTTCATCCTTCTACACGCTGTACTGTATAATACCTTCAACACACGTCGACACCATCCTACGCTTCATATTTACATCAACATCGATAACACCATCTTTCATCCAATTACCAACAATAATGAAGCATCGACGTCTTGCCTCCGATGGCGGATGCAACAAATTCATACCGCCGTCCCGCGGATAGACGTTACTTCCGCCGTCCCGCGGATACACGTTACTTCCGCCGTCCCACGGATGGACGTTCCTTTCATTCCTGCTTCAGTGGTGACCGTCCCGTTCTCCACGTTCCCTTCCACATTCCGCCGTCCCGCGGATGAACGTTACCTTCATTCCTACTTCACTGGTGGCTTTCCCGTTCCACACGATCCCTTCCGCATACTGTCGTCCCGCGGCTGAAAGTTACCTTCATTCCTTCTACAGTGGTGGACATCCCGTCCCCTACAAGTACATCAATGGGATTTATCCTTTCTGTTATGGACAGTTCCTCTTGGCCCATCCCAAGTTCATCTTCTGCTGCGGCCGTCCCTTTGGAATCTCTCCCATCCTCCATTCCCCTTCCGGGGTCACTCAACACTTCGTACCACGTACTAGGCTGGCCGCCGTTCCCCTTGGTTTTTGTCCGGGGCGGCTCGTGTCATCGTTGTATCTGGGAGACACGCAGATCAGTTTGGATGAGCACTGTTCCTCATCCTCGGTCCCCTTCCCCACTGCGCATTGCTTCTGCACAGCCTTCTTGGATTGAGCCGCCGCCTACTATCAGCTTTTGCCTTCCTTCCCTCCGGCATTGGATGCTGTTGCTTAAGCTGCAGGATATGCTATCCCTCCACGCCGTCACCATCTGCGCATCCTACTGCACAGCCATCTTCTCTAATATTTACTCTGGCACTGCAGTCCACTTGTCTTTCTTAGGTCTTCGACCTATTCAGCAGTGCTAATCACTGCTCCCTTACAGGTCCAATCCCCGTGCCCCGTTCTCCGTTCCTGCATTCCTAAGTCCCCACGACCCTACGTTCCTTCGTTCCTATGTCCCCTCAACTTTGGGACCTTTGGAACATTCCTTTGAGATGCTCTCCTGCCAGTTTTGGCCTTGGCTGGTTGTGTGTGTCCCTCACACATCCATCCCGGCTTCCACGTTCCTCATTCCTCCACATTCCAACCTGTGCTTCTTTCCTCATGACACTTCCGTTTATAACCATCACGTTCCTCATGTCCTCCGTCATTCCCCCTGCTAGACCTCAGTCTGTAACAGGGAGTGGGGGGACACTTGAACCCTTACGGATCACCGGCATCTTCTCAACTGCTACAAACACCGATCTACCCCTCTCCTGCAAGGCCTATTCCAACCTCGGACCGACGCTTTGATCCCTCCAATACTTCCATTCACATCCTCTGTTTCCATAGCATCCCATCCCACAGCAACACGAACTGCTGTTTATTGTGAAGAGAAGACGCGTCCACCACATCCCACTTACCTTTGGGACATTTTCTACACCTCGGAGCGTCGTTCCTGACACACCATACGATTCCTGCTACACAAGCGACAGGACGACCATCCGATTTCTACCTGCCTTATGTCCACAAAGACACTCCTCCGTGCTGTCAACGATACATACTTCCACGAGCTCGAACTGATAAACCGTCGTTGTCATTCCCTTCATGTGAACTATGCTCTGCTCCGTGCACGCAATGCCTGGGTTTCATCAATTCCTGCATCTCCATCTTGGAGGGCCTACTACTGTGCCCGTTCCCACATTTGACGTCTAAGACTTGCCCCATCGTCTTCCACAATCCGTTCACCGCTTCGTCCTCGTCCTGTGGACATACCTTCATCGCCGTCCGTAGCTGCGCTTTACCAAGAAGCTCCTTCACCGTTACCGTCCCTACCCTTCTTTAATTGTTGTAAGCATCCTCCGGACGCACAAGACACTATCGTGTTGTAATCTTTCTTTCTAGTTAAACGTGGATGCGCAGTTGGCGCCGCTATTGTGCTGTGTTTCAAACACAAAAACAAACAATTTCGACAGATGGCAACCCAATCGTGACAATGGACAGGTTGGCATCCGCCCCTCTTGCATCTCATGCGTTTTGCACACAGTCTTCACGTCAATGCTTCCTCAACTACATACAACCTGATCTTCATCACTTTCAGCAGTATGTTTGTGCTATCATCCGCATCACACTGCAAACAACTACACACCCGTTCCCGTACGTCGGCCCATTCGCCATCCGCTTCCTGTTTACCACTTCAAGATCCTTCACCCCAGGCCACAAGCGTAGCACTAGGTTTCCGTGTCCTTCTCTTAACGACAGTCCCGTCTGTCTCTTGCTCCTCAACACAACAATCTTCGACGTGGATTCCGCTTCATCCGCCTCCCATGTGGGGACGATACAATCTCGATCCTCGCCTCCCGGTTAGGACCTTATCCTCACAATTTCAGCTTTATGAACCCATACCTTCACCCTTTTACAAAGTGTCTAGCATTCAACAACCATTTACAAAGTGTCTAGCATTCAACAACCAGCGTCTCTTCTTCCTCTGGAAAATCATTCTTTTCGATCCTCGTCCTACACCAACCAGCTGCCTTCTTCTTGATTCAACTTCCAAACTGTATTCCACATTTCTAGTTTACCACGGTCCGTCCTGTGTACTGTGTTCGCTCCTCACATCCGCTGCGAGTTCACCGCGTCATGCGCTCGTCATACACATTCTCACTTTCTACATCCGGACGGTATTCACTCTTTATATCTTCTGATCATAAGGACACTCATCATCCGCCTGCCCACTTCACACACTTGCCAGAGCCTGTCCTACGGATGGTGCCTGCTCCTCAAGTTTACTAAGGAACTTACGACGACACGCGCCATCTGCCTGTCCGCTTCACACTTGGGAGCACCATCTATCCCAGGAACGTAGTCGATTTCGGAATTTTATCTGATTTCCTATCTTGTATCCCACGGTGTTAAGACCCCTGCTTGCGGTTCCGTCTTCTGCTTCTGTTAACCTTTATTAAATTATAACGTTTTTCCGCACTGCCTGATAGTCCGGGGCCAAGTGGCATCCCGTGCAATTTTCGTGGGAGAACATGCCACCTATGGCAAAGTGTTAGTATGGTCACAGGCTTTCAAAAAATCTTTGGTGTCAACCCCGTATTTTTAGCAAGGGGGGGGGGGCCGGGGGCCATTATGTACCCCTCGTTAAAATAGGACTAAGTAGCAAAATTAGTGAACCCCCATCATGTTTGGTATCAAATGAAAGGTGTTGGTCCACAGATTATTAATAAAGTACAACATTTGACCTTCGACCTCATTTGACCCAAATAAAGATCAAAAAGATAAAAAATTACAAATTTTTCCACGAATTTGACTAAATTATTAAATTTTTATGGTGTCTTGTCATGTTTGGTATCAAACGAATGGTGTCGGTCTGCAGACCATTAATTAATTATAATATTTGACCTTTGACCTCATTTGACCTTAATACAGATAAATAGAAGGTCAACATTTTAAGTTTTTGTCCCAAATTTAACACAACCAGTGAATATTTACTATGCTATCTTGTATAGTATCAAATGAAAGGTGTTGACCTGTGTATCATTATAAATTGACCTTTGACCTCATTTGACCCACTTTACTAACGACTTTTAAACATTCACAAGGAATCACGTCTCATGTCATGGGTAATGGCAAAACAGTCATTGGCTTATATATACTAGCAAAGCAATTGTAGATAGATAGATGCGATTTGAAAGATGTTCTATTACGACCAGCTATACAGCTTAAAGGCAGTTCTTCAAGCAGTAGGATCGTATATTGAAAACAGTGGTATTGACAACAGTTTGGTAGAGGTAGAATTATATAGTCACCAAACAGTACAAAAAATATTGCAAGGAAACCACTTCAGAAGAGCTATCCAAGCTCATCTAATCGTATGAGAGGTTCTCTCTACATGTTTGTTTCATGCATTTTCAAAAAAGTATCCATGTATCACAGCATGTGTTGAAGATAAAGCTATTCGTTTAAGTAAGGCATGTGCGGAAAGAGATGTGAAAAACATTCTACTTATTAACAAAAAAGTGTCCAATATTTTAAAGACTGAGTATGTGTTAAAGCTTTTTAGGAATCCGAAGCTGCTGACACCCCTAATCCAATCTCAGTTGCGCTTTTGCAATTCATGCAGATGGTGATTGATCTTTGGGATTTTACTAGAAGTGTGCGATCTGGGATTTGTACCTTAACTTCGTTTACGGAACTGGCAAAGTATTTCTTTGCCCATGACAACCGAAACTATGCAAGAATCCTTGCAATTTATTTAGCTAAGATGAATGATTTAGGGGAAAATGCTCCAGACATACTTGCTGAATTTGAAAAAAGGTAATTGGAAAGTGAACAATAGACCGTGGTGCCGTTTTGTAGTATTGGTGGCTACCACGCACTGGAGCACATCAACCGAACCATGAAAGTGTTGAAGATATTCGTGAAATGTGGTAAGATTTAGACAAGAAAGTTGAAGTGAAATTAAAAGATTCGGTGGTGGAATTGAAAGAAAGGAACTCATTACTGGTTTGAATGTTGGTTGTGGCACGAACTCGTCATGAATATATCTAAAACTATGAACTGGCTCCTACGAATTTTCCTTGATCCCAGGATTGCTTTGTGCCATAGGTGGCTCGATACAGAATTGCTCAAACAAAAGCCCACTTTCGATAATTCTTGAAGAAATGCCACAAGAAAAATTGCATTTGTTAGTAAAGACTTCGAGATAAAAAAAAAACCTTATAACGTTGCAATGGCAGAATTGAAGTTCTTCCATAAAGAACCTCATGTTATGATAATGTGGCCAACTTTCCTCTTCCTTTATGATTGCTATTTATCGAAAGTATGTAACGTACCATGAAATTCATTTCTTCTAAGTACATCGACTTTGATGCCCTCAGTCATTACTGTCATTGTATCAAGGTAGAGTAGCCGTCCTGTGTTGACTTCAACTGGTTTAATAACGCCTTCAAATAGTTATGAAGCTTCAGTATACTATCATTGATAGTTTGTAAAGTTGCTAGGCTCAACTCGTGAAGCTTTTTCTTGATGTATTTACATCAGTAATTTGTCCAATGCTTGACTGGCCAACCTTGCCATTTCAGGTGCTATAAGAAAGAATCTTGCACATGCACGGGGATGTAAGGTTATACCACGAATACCTCCAGATACTTTAATACTTCGTTTGATGTGCGCCAATGCGTGGTCGCCACCATTACCACACAACGGCACCATGGTCTATTGTTCACTTTCCAATTGCCTTTTTCAAATTCAGCAAGTATGTCTGGAGCATTTTCCCCTAAATCATTCATCTCAGCTAAGTAAATTGCAAGGATTCTTGCATAGTTTCGGTTGTCATGGGCAAAGAAATACTTTGCCAGTTCCGTAAGTAAAGTAAGGTGCAAATCCCAGATCGCACACTTCTAGTAAAATCCCAAAGATCAATCACCATCTGTATGAATTGCAAAAGCGCAACTGAGATTGAATTACGGGCATCAGTAGCTTCGGATAAAATATTGGACACTTCTTTGTTAATAAGTAGAATGTTTTTCGCATCTCTTTCCGCACATGCCTTACTTAAACGAATGGCTTTATCTTCAACACATGCTTTGATACATGGATACTTTTTTGAAAATGCAGGAAACAAAACATGTAGAGAGAACCTCTCATACGGTTAGATGAGCTTGGATAGCTCTTCTGAAGTGGTTTCCTTGCAATATTTTTTGTATGTTTGGTGAATATATAATTCTACCTCTACCAAACTGTTGTCAATACCACTGTTTTCAATATAGGATCCTAATCCTTGAAGAACTGCCATTAAGACATATAGCTCTCCTGGTCGTAATAGCACATCTTGCAAATTGCATCTATGCATCTACAAATTTTACTTTGCTGGTATATTTAAGCCAATGACTGTTTTCCCATTACCTATAACAAGATACGTGATTCCTTGTGAATGTTTAAAAGTCGTCAGTAAAGTGGGTCAAATGAGGTCAAAGGTCAATTTATAATGATCCACAGGTCAGCAGCTTTCATTTGATACTATACAAGATAGCATAGTAAATATTCAGTAGTTCTGTTAAGATTGGGAAAAAAACTTAAAATGTTGACCTTCTATTTACTTGAATTAAGGTCAAATGGGGTCAAAGGTCAAATATTATAATTAATTAATGGGTCTGCGGACCGAAACCATTCTTTTGATACCAAACATGACAAGATACCATAAAAATTTAATAATTTAGTCAAATTCGTGGAAATATTTGTAATTTTTACCTTTTTGACCTTTATTTGGGTCAAATGAGGTTGAAGGTCAAATGTTGTACTTTATTAATAATCTGTGGACCAACACCTTTCATTTGATACCAAACATGATGGGGATTCACTAATTTTGCTACTTAGTCCTTTGTTAAGGAGGGGTACGTAATCCCCTCACCCTCCACCCCCCACCCCCTGCTAAAAATGCGGGGTTGACACCAAAGATTTTTTAAAGCCTGTGACCATACTAACACTTTGCCATAGGTGGCATGTTCTCCCACGAAAATTGCACGGAATCCAAATTTCTGACCACTCGGCCCTGGACTATAAGCTCATTTAGGATGTAACCTTTTCCGAAACAGCGGATCGCTCCTCAGCCGCAAATAGTTTCGGCTCTTAGTGAACTTGGTCTAGGACTCAGGGTTGTCTTCGGCAGGGACTAGTTCCCGGGAATGCCGGCTTGTACGCGAGGGGACAGCGAACCTAGCCCTCCTCCGGTTACAAAGTCCGCTATAAAAAACAGGTAATGGATATTTTGGTCGGCTATAAAAAGACTAAAATTGCAGGGCCTGCACCTGCTTAATTTTAGTTTTTATTGCCTAACCGAAAATGTACATTACCTTAACTCCCACCATTGTCTAGGTAGGATAAGAAGAAATAATGCCATCGGACGGCTGCGCCGAATATATATAGCCAGCCTTTCCCTGCGCATGTGCAGTAGTACAAGCCCGGCTGGGAAGCCAACTTTCAAGCTCCTAGGGGAATAATAGCTCAAAAGGAGGGAATCGCTATAAAAAACAGGTAATGTATATTCCGGTTAGGCAATAAAAACTAAAATTAAGCAGGTGCCCTGCAATTTTAGTCTTTTAAAACAAATTTTGTTGTCTTTCTAGTTCTTGCAGTTTTCAGTTTGCTCTAGGTTTTCCCTCGTGCTGTGCTTTTCCATCAAATTTACAAAGTGTAAAAAAAATGGAAAGGTATTTCCCTGAAATGTGCCATTCTGTTGAACTTAAGTTTTCGTAATCGAGTCCTTGAAACTGGTTCGGAAGCCGGAACTACAACGTGGTCCCGTGGCATTGAGATGGGCAAGTTGTTTCGCTTTAGAATTGAGGGGGGGGGGGGGGTGATGGGGGAGGGAGAGATAAATAGGGCAACGGAACCAATGAATCAACTGACTTAATTCGAAACGCAGACGCATCAGGCTCTCCTAGCTCCCTCCTTGCAACTTTTTTTGTTGAAGGAAACAAATAAAAAATGGTATTTTATCAGATTACTAAGGAGTGCAGCGCGATGGTTTATCTAACGTTGCATTTCATTCTGTGGCCTTACGGATTGCCCATTTGCCTGTGTGATCCAGACACACGCTAGTGTATCGCCAACAAATTGAAGATTGCGTTGTGCTGGAACAGTAGGGCAAGAAAGGAATCGTGTTACGACGGATGTTGTCTAGATCACAGTCATCGGTGTCAAATTTTCAGTATCCGATTATGTAGTGCTTAAAGGTACATTCCTCCCAGTTGGATTTCCTGTATGGCTCAGTTTTGCAACATTACTTCTAACTGTTGCAAAGGCATTCATTTTCTTACTTTTTCCCTTGTGAGAAACGGTTTTGTTACGTTCACTCTGATCTATGAAAATGTTGCAAAGGCTATTCCGCGCAGGATGCTCGAATACAGTGTGAATGTATGTCCTTTTAACTGTTTCAATTCAAAGTACGTTGTCGACCTAAAAAATGTGACTGATTATCAGACTTGTTTCTTTTAAGTATACGCATATTCCGACTGATGTTTAAAATAAAAATATCCCAGTGAAGTAGAAATCGTTGTTTTTAAGACGCTAACGACATGAGGAAAACTGCCCTGAAATAATTGATCTTGTGCTAATGGTTAAAGGTACGTTCCTCCCGTGTGCCTGTTTTCAACATTACTTCAGACGTGTGTAAATGGCATTCATTCCAAAGGCATTCATTTTCCAATTTTCCCCCTCGTAAGAAACGGTTTTGCTACATTCATTCTAAGCTATGTTAATGTTGCAAAAGCTATTTGGCGCAGGGTGCTCGAATATAGTGAGAAGGTATGGCTTTTTAAGTAGCTACAGTAATAGAGACACCATACTCGAGTAAGAGCTCAGGTACAGTCGTGGGCATATTTAAATCAGGATTTGAAAATCGTCTAGTTTTGTTAAAATAGCTCGGATCCTGACATATGATACACCGTTGGAAAGCTTGAAATCTCACATTTCTCGTGGTGTCTGTGTTTTTAAGATACAGTGGCTCATGTGAGAATGCGCGAGCGTTAACCAGACCCCTTGCATTCGTCCTAAAGAAATAATTCAGTCAGAAAATTGAAAATTATTTAGCAAAAAGACAACAATATGTATAGTATGTTCTAATGAAAAAATATTTGAATTGTAATGTGCACGTGAGTAAAAAAAATACAAAAAGGTTGAACATAATTACTATTATTAACATTTGCAGTGGAGTTTATTTGATGAGACATTGCAACAATGCACATGCTTTTCTATGCTAAGCGTTTCACTTTCCATTGTTACAAATGCAAGGCAGCAGAGATCGTTCCAGCATTGTTCTTTATACACACAAACACGAAAGAACCGATCAAAGGACAGATATTTCGTTAGCCTAGTTGGTAATCAAAAAGGGAGGGGGGGGGCAGGCTAAGATCGCCTATGGCCTCCTAGCCTACACAAACGTAAAAATTACCAAGGAAGTGACAGGTGTATTAAAAATTTTGAGTCGAAAAAGCAGTTGTGAACGAAGGGGTTGAGGTAGGGGGGAAACAGGGCTTCTTCCTGGCCAATAGCAATATATCTGTGTTTAAATTTATTTCTTGTAGTTTCGCTGAAGTAAATTATGTGTTTACAAAGATACAATACAAAGATAATAAAACATATATTTGCAAAACTGCAACATATCTTTAAACTGAAATAATATCTAAAGTCACTACAAAAGCAACCTCACTTTTACACATAACAAAACAAAAATCCAATATATTTTTGGTGATAGGAGTTTAAATACCCAACCCTGTAACACCCTCTACAGAGACATAACCGAGGGAGGTCGAAATACAAAAACCCCACTCAAAACCGAAACAAAACGGAGGAGGAGAGTTACTCTAGGCAAAAATACCTTCTCATAACTTCACCAAGTCTTGATCCTGTCAGATTTTTCGTTAATGGGTCCGCAGGCATGTCCCCAGTGGGACAGAACACAAGTTGGATGTTGTTCTTAACCACTTCATGTCGTACAAAATTAACCTTTCTAAGGTAGTGCCGAGAATGTGTACTCCCACCATTTATAACCAAATCGATCCCTGACTTGGAGTCAGTATACACTGGAATGGGATAGGACAAATTTGAAACACTCAATTCTGAAAGAAGTCCGCGCAACGAAATTAATTCTTTTACAAGATCTGACATGGCGCTTACTTCTGCCTCACAACTAGAATGTGCCACTAATGGCTGTGTCTTACTTGACCATAGGAGTGGCAAATCGCCAAGACAAATAAGCAAACCGGACACACCTTTACTCCCAGACACAGAGTCCCATGATGCATCACAATAAGCACGTAATGAGCCTATTTTAGTAGCATCATAATGTAATTTATGATTCTGTGTCCCTTTTAAGTACCTCCAAATTCTTTTTAAGGCTGTCATATGTGGGACTTTGGGGTTGGAGGAGTGTCTAGCAAGCTGTACAACATTGTATAGTACATCAGGGCGAGTTTGAATGCCGAGAAACATCAGTGAGCCTAACATCTCTAAGTAATTTGTTTTGTTGACCTCCTGTGAATCTTTAATTTCATCTAATACTTTTAACGTAACTGAGATTGTTTTCACTGGGTTGACATCCGAAAGTCCAAAATATTGAAGTTTCTTCTGTACATAATTATTTACTGTTTGATAACGTAATGTAATTTTGACTATGCTCAATTTCGTAACCTATATATTTCTGTCCATATACTTGCACAATTTCTAAATGTTCCCGTAAATTAGACAGAAAGTTGTTGTACATGGTTTCAGTTTTGACACTAATTAGTTTGTCATCAACAAACAAGCATAAAAACAAAGATGAATCATCAGATTTTTGGATGAACACACATGGATCATAGGCAGATTTTACCAAGCCTATCTTACGTAACACTTCACTGATGCACTCGTACCAATTCTTGCCACTTTTCGCTGAGCCCATAAATTGACTTGTCTAGAAGACAGACGACTTGTAGGCCGTTCTCCCCCTGCTGTTCAAAACCGGGAGGTTGCAGAAGGTATACAGTGCGTGTGATGCGACCAAATAAATAAGCAGTCACAGTGTCCAGATAGTGTAACTGATGGTCAAGTTTAGCACTGAGGGCAAGCACAAGTCTGACTGATGAGTTGCGCACAGTAGGAGAGTATGAGGACAGGTAGTCAACCTTGATTTTCTCATTCCAAGCAGCTGCAACGAGGCGTGCCTTTAGTTTTTGCAAGGATCCGTCTGGGTTTAGTTTGCGGAGAAAGATCCACTTTGATTTTAATACCTTAGATCCAGGTGGTCTGGGAACAAGCCCTCACTTGATGTGAGGACATAGAGTCTAACTCGTCCTGCATCACCTGTCGCCAGCCGATAGCTTCTGGAGAATTGATAGCTTCTTTGAATGTTTTAGGCGTTGGAATGGAATGCATAGCTATAATATGGCGGAGTAATGCAATGGGTTGGTCGTGATGCTCGTCATCGGAATCTAAATCTGTGTGTTCCTGTAGTGGTGGATCTGCAGAATTGTGAAGAGAGGCGACACTTACGTTCTCCCTGGCACGACGTTCTAGCATTACTGCTTTGGTGGTGCCCGGCGGTCTGCCGCGCCCACGGCGTGGGCCATAAATCGGTAAATTAACTGGTGGAGGGTCAGGAATCGGTGGAGGGTCAGGAGGCCCAGCCCTTGGTTTGACGACGGTATCGTAACTGATGTCGGTATCAAGAGTAGAAGTATCAGGGAATGACGTGTTAAGTATATCGCCTCCAAGAATCCTTTCGTCAAATCGGACATCTCGGGATACGATAAGTCGTCGTGACTCCACATCTAACAAGCGAAAACCATTGCTTCGAGTTGCATAGCCAAGAAAGATTGCGCGTCGTGCTGTCGGATGGAATTTAGACTGTTGTTGAGGTGGTAACACATAGTAACACAAACACCCAAAAGTATGCAGATGTCGCCCAGACGATGGGTATCTGTCGGGTGCCCAACGTCCCATGGGCGTTTGTTGGTAACATCCATAAAGAGGTCTAGATGGTAATATGTTATGGATATAACATGCACACTCAATTGCAAATCTCCATAGCTTGATGGGCAAATGGCTGTGCTCTAGTAATGTGGATGCTTTTCGAATAATCGTTTGAAATGATCTTTCCACGATAGGATTTGATTTAGGTGAATACAGTGCCGAGTACAGATGTTTTATCCTTTGGGAACTCAAGTAGGACTCGAAGGCAAAAGATCTCCATATGGATTCGTTGTCAGTATGTAAGGTAATCAGCCTTTTCGACGTTTCATTCTGACGTTGGAGGATGAAGGTTTGAAAGGCGGCTAAGACGTCTGACTTACGTCGCAAAAAGAAAGGGAATACGCGACGAGAATAATCGTCAATAAGAAGGAATAAAAATCGTGCGTCATCATAAGTTGCCTCTTGGATGGGTCCTGTAAGGTCAGCGAGTACGGTCTGAATTATGTGGCTGGAACGTATTGGGGCCATCTTGGGATATGGTAATGATTTGCTTTTACAGGTGATACACGTGTCACATGGCTCGGATGGTGCTGAACCGAAATTGATGCCCTGAAGCAAAGATTCTCGCTGTATTTTAAGCATTATCTCCGTTGATGGATGCCCAAGTCGCTGATGCCACCATGTCCAGGAAGGCAGATCGTTGGGAAGGTCTTCATAAGAACTCTTGTGATGTAGGTTAGGTTTGGTGGTAACATGGTCCAGATGATAATTATCCATCAATGGAATGTTATTCTTTGGGCAGTCATCCTTGGGGCTGGTGTCATTAGCCGTGTCTGGCAAAATAATTGTCCCATCAAGACGATAATTGTCCCGTCATTTGACAACAAGGCTCCCTCGCCAAGGATTACCTTATTTTTGAATAACTTGAACTTTTGGTCACCTTGGAGGATGAAGATGCCTTTCCTGTCTAATCGGGGGGTCGAGATTAGGTTAGCTGCTGCATCCTTTGAAAAAAGTACGTTTTCAAGGCGCAATACCATATGTGGCGTTTCAACTTTCACTATACCCATTTTGGTTGCTATAATGCTATCCCCTTTTGATGCTAAGAAAATCTTGGTTGAGATAGTCTTCGGATTATGGAGCCAATCTTCCCTGCATGCCTCATCATGGTTGAAACGACGACACCATGAGCATTGAATCCCGGGGAGGCATTTATTCTTCTTAAGCGCATCACCAGGTACATGAGCATGTCTAGTTGCAGTTTGCGTACGACTCTGCGTTGTGAGTAGTTGTTCAGGAATATTGCTATAACGTAGATCATGGAGAATGCTGTAGAATTCAGTTTTTCCCATAATGCGATAATAAGAGTCAGTGAGGCGTTGCTCAGCACGATCCAACGTGGGGGCTGCCTCTGCTAATATTGTTTCCTTTACTGGCTCCCATCTAGGGTTTTTGATTCCTCGCAAGGCGTAATGGATCAAATCAATATCCGCATTGGCTCTACCAGCGTTGGTACAAAGGTACTGCAAGCATTTAACCCTGGCAAAATAAGCAGACATAGGTTCGGATGCTCCCATATGTAAGTTGTGCAGCTGATCGAGGTATTGTAATTGGATTTCGGGACGGTTCTGATTATACCTCGTATTTAGGTTATCCCAGATTGCTTTGGCTGTTGTCTCATTTATGTAGTATATGAGTTGTTCATCACTTAAACATTTTGACAGGAAGTTAAGGGAAAAATCATTACTCGTCGTCCAGGCGGCAATGTCGGCTGCTGGAGCATTAATTGCTGGCCTGACCTGGGTCAATGCGTTGGCATGCCCTTCTTGACGTAGATGGTTAAGCACTTTCGCTTTCCACAAAATATAATTGTGGCCATCAAAAATCTGGATACCCTTATAGTAGAGTGCTTGTCCCGATGCTGCCATTGCTCTGTATAATGTCGATATTGTCAAACAAAAACAGTTTACGTATACAGATAGTACGCAGTAAGAGAAGTAAGAAATGATATTATGGTTGTTGCCGTTGAAGGAAAAATACGTTCCCAGATGCTAATGAGTTTGATAGTCACCTTCAAAGTCGAACAGTTGGTTTATGAATCCGTGTTCATTACGTCAACGTTCCGGACTTGAATCGGTTGAGGCCATCTTGTCATCTGTCATCTGCTCATCGTCATTTAGGATCGGGTCGTAGAAATCGTTGAGAAGAATCGCCGATAACCACGCTCTGCTACCATATGAAGAAGAAGATCGTGGATCGGCTGAAAGAATGATGCATATTTTGCTGTTCTAACATATTTATTTTAGAGGCCCGGGCTTAGCAACGATTGCTACCCACGTTTCACCTCTGTAGCCATGATTCAAAAACATACAACAACGTACTGGTCATCAACAATAGACGCCTTACGCACATCATTCAACTACAATCGACAACAATGTCAGGTATCCAACAATACACGTGCAACAAGTTTTCATAGTTTAATTTTTGATTTCATTAATACACGAATAAAACCATACTTGGAACTGATGCATGCGAGGGGGGGGGGGGGCACCAATCGAATATGATAGGCCACTTTGCACTAGGTCAGTCCACTCGGTGAAACAACATACACGAAAAGTCGTACATTCAACGGGTCAGGTTCGTAAGTCAAAGTTGCACCGTTGTGATAGTTCTTAAAAAAAATCTGTTATATTTATTTTTTGTTTGCCAGACATATTAACCTGATAATTTTGCATTACATTGTCCTCAATGGAATGTCTCCCTGGAGGTTTTCCGGTTGCATGTAGCCGCTTGCTTGCATGTCCCTACTGCACCTGCGCGACGCAGTCCTTCTCTATATAAAAGCGGGAGCATGGCTGGTTCTGTCATTCATTTTCCTCCAGAGGTTCCTTCGCGTCACCTCGTCTTCCCCTTTCGTCCAGATTTCGTCCAGACGGATTTCGTCCGTCTTACGCCCACAAGATGGCCGCCGCCGAAGACGCCTCTGCTCTCGACGTCATCGTGCCCATCACTCCGGCTGCGGATGCTGTTCTCTCACCTGCTCACCCGCCTTTCGTCCATGATGACCGCTGGGAGTCCGGCCTAGACCGGCACACCTATGTCGCCAATGAAGAAAACGACTCAACCGGTTCAAGACGGCCAACGGACTCCGCCTCCCCCCGACCTTTCGGCCCTGGAAGAAGGCCTTCGCTTAGCCAAAGAAAATTTCCGTGAGGCTAAACGCAAATACCGTCAAGCTTCAGCCGTACTGAACCACCCGTCTTCCACAAATTCTCCACTCGACCTTTCCACTCGTCCAAGTCTTCCCGCAGAGATCACAGCGTCACCTGCTCTGAAGCGCACAACCTTGTCGACTCAGTCTTCCGTCAATACGCAAAATCGACTCCTATGCCTTCCCGTCGTGCTCCTCGTCCATTCGCCGGGTCAAAACGCTTGAATGGGTTGCATCAACTGTGAGTCACGACAGCCGTAAACGACACTCTCCCATCCCTTCGGCCATGGCAAAGAAACGTACATCAACATCTCTTTCGGCCACGACCACAGCGCCGCCTGGCGTCGCACCACAAAACCCACTACTAGCGCCTCCGGCAGCTGCCAAACGTATCCACTTTCCGGACGACAACAACGATTTGTTTGTTTGTTTGTTTTTTTGTACAAACCGTCCCAGTCCGCCGACGCCCCAGTCATCAATAGAGGCCTCAAAACCGACTTTGGATTTGCCCTCTCGACAAAGACACCAAGTGCCGCAGCCTTCTAGGACAATCAACAACACTACTCACTTGCCTCCTCCGCAATGGCAGTTCTCTACTGGGCAAAGGAGAACCCTTACAATCGGTCACAGAACCCCCTGCGCCGCGGCCCGGCCACAAGTCAAGTTTTTTCCGCCCCTTCGGGGATGGCGCTACCAACCCAAAAAACTTCGACACGTACAAGGAATGTTAGTTAGTTCCTTTGCAGCGAAGTCAAACTTGATTTTGGAACTGCTTTGACTATCCCAAACCGAATTGAAGTACCTTCCTTTGTCATTTACGATAACGACAAATGCTTACGCATGAGCCTACGAGCCGCCTCCCAAGCCGACGTACTTAATACTGCAGTTAACTCATTATGCTAGAAACTTCCGGCTGACGCGAGCCCCGAAGAGATTCGCAACGTTTCGTCCCTCATATGCCAACTCTTCCAAAAGGCAAGCTTTGCCACATATCATTCCCTGAATTGGGCAGCAAGAGCTTTGTTTAACAACACCTTGATTTTAAGGGAGTCGGCCGTCAAATCCGCTAGCAATCTCAACGAATCAATGAAACATCGACTACGGAATCAATCGCTACATGAGTCAGACACCCTCTTTCGCGACCTAATTCCGACCCTTGCGCCCCACCTTGACATTTCACGCAAGCCCAAACTTTCGTCAAGACAAGTCGTCCTTTCGTCCATACAAATCCAACAAACATCCAAGTCCACGAAGCTCATCCGAGGACTGGAATAAGCCATCAACTTCCTCCACTCCATCACGCAACGAAAACTCCAGCAATAACAAGTTCCAGCCCTTTTGGGCAGACCAGCAGACTCGATCTCGCCCCAACCAACGGAGCCACTAAAAACGGGCCGCAACCCCAGACCGCCGCAGCCGCTAGTCATGCCCCTGCAGCCGTAATTCTCACCGCGAACAATGACTGCTCCCAGCTCTCCTGCTTCCTGGTCGCTGCAAGACTCCGCCATTTTTACCCGGCTTGGAAAAAACTAACTCGCAACACTGAAATTCTATCAATAATCAAAAAGGGTTTTCGTCCCACATTCCTGTCGGATCCACCACTAGCGAACACTCCTTCGTGGAACTTCTCATCGCCAGTCTCAGAATCTCTTTAGGCCGAGATCGAGTTCTTCTCAAAAAGCAATCATCAAACGCCACAACCCGGCACCGGGGTTTTACAGCACAATTTTCACCAGGCCGAAGAAATCAGGAGGCCAACGACTCATCTTCAACATGAAACCACTAAACAAACATATCGACAACCCACACTTCAAGATGGAGACACTAGAAACCATCCGACAGTCCTTCAAACAAAACGACTGGACGATCTCCATAGACCTAGAGGATGCATACCTTCATGTGCCACTTCACCCATCCTCAACCAAATTCTTCCAGTTCATCTACGACCATCAAGTCTACAAATTCCGTTGTCTGCCCTTTGGTTTGAACGCTGCACCAAGAATTTTTACCATAGTTCTAAAACCAATCTTCGCTCACCTTCACTAACAACAAATCGAAGCGAGCGCATACCTCGACGATTGGGCCCTTCACAACCAAGACCCTTCGTCTCAAACAAAACCGGGACCAGACAATCCTGCTTCTAAACCAACTGGGTTTCGGCGTAAACTATTCCAAATCAGGCCTCACTCCGGAACAGACCTTCACGTTGTCGTCAATCTGTCATCAGCAACGATTTCTCCATCACTAGAAAGAGTCCAAGGCCTTTTATCTCGCATCCATCACTTCCAGAACCAAAAATCCTTCTCTCTCCAGGTACTAAACTCCCTCATCGTGAAAATGGACTCGATGGCAAATCTAATACCTTACAGCTGCTGGAGGGTAAGACCCTTCCACCACCATCGGATCGATAATTGGTCAAACCCCCAACTCAACCAAGACCAGCAATTGATCTTCCATAAAGATTTCCCCCGGGAAAGCCTCCTCTGGTGGGCAGACGTGACGAACCTAACCAAGACGGTTCCCTTTCATGAACCCTACTCCAATCAACTACTTTTCACCGACGCCTCAAATCACGGCTAGGGAGCCCACCTAAACAACCAAGAAATCGCAGGCACTTGGCACAAAAACAATCCGAACCACATCAACTTCCTCGAACTTCAAGCAATCCATCTAGCCCTGGTACACTCCCTCCCAAACATCAGAAACCAAGTGATCCAAGTACAAGCAGACAACACAACAGCTCTAGCCTACATAAGGAAAGAAGGCGGAACCAAATCCACACATCCCCACAACCTCACCTCCGAGATCCTCAACCTCTGCATCTCAAACAACATAACATTGTTACCCCTTCACATACCAGGAAACAGGAACGTCATTGCAGACTCCCTTTCTCGCCGAACACCCCCAGCGGGAGAGTGGTGCCTCAAGAAATCCATTTGCGAATATCGCTTCATGACATGGGGAACACCAATGTTAGACCTATTCGCTACGAGGCACAATGCCAGACTTCCCCATTACATCAGCCCTATGCCAAACGAGCAAGCAATGGTAGTCGACGCCTGACGTACCCATGGCAATACCTTTATGCATATCTGTTCCCACCATTCAAACTTCTCCCACAAGTTTGAAGCCTCTTCTTTCTGGCTATCAGCCCCATGGTTCCCTCACCTTCTGTCTCTACTAGTCGACACTCCAAGAAGCCTCCCTCTTCTTCCAGATCTTCTGTCACAACAAAAGGGCTCAAAACTCCACCCAAACTTAACGAACCTAAACCTACACGGGTGGCTACTATCATCAAACTCCTCAAAAAGGCTGGAATTCATCAGGAGGATGCCATCCGAATCGCATCTAAAGCCACCAGAGATTCCACAAACAAAATGTATGACAGCCACTGGTCCAAATGGTTTCATTGGTATTTCACAAGGAAAATTAATCCAATCGACCCCTCTCTGCCCGAACTGCTAAGATTTTTCTCCGACATTTTCAACATCCACAAGCTCAAAGGCTCAACAATCCTGTCTACCACTCGGCCTTAAACTCAGTCTTCAAAGCTGCAGGGAAAACCATTCTACTCGAAGACTATCGGATCTCAGCATGCCTCCGCTCCTTCGAGGACGAAAGACCTACTACAAGAAATGTTTCAGACTGGGACTTGTCAATCGTCCTCCAGTCCCTAACAGAAGCCTCTACAAACCGATGCAAGACAGCTCCCTCCATCTCCTAACCCGGAAAACTGTCTTCCTCGTAAAACTAGCAGCCAGCGCCCGTTGTTTCCAAATCCAAGCCTTGTCAGCCGACCCAGCCTGCTGCATTTTCGGCCCAAACTTTTCATCGGTAACCCTTCACCCAAGAGCAGGCTTCCGTGCCAAAACACAGAAACCATTCGAACCCTCGAAACCCATAACATTTCCAGCTCTCTCCAACATCACAGGTGATGAACCCGAACGTCTTTTATGCCCCATCCGTGCACTCCGTTTCTACCTAACCCGAACCCAACACGACGACATCGGAAGAGGCAGAAACCAACTTTCCTTCCGGTAGATTTACAAACCGGAGAAACCTCAGCTGGAATTATTTCCCGTTGGATAAGAAAGACAATCGATGCCGCCTACGACAGAGCTAATCTGAGCAGGGAAAGAACAACAGTCAGAGCTATTTCAACATCATGGGCACATCACAACACCATTCCAATAGAAGAGATTCTTGGTGCAGCATCCTGGCGTTACTCCTCGACATTCACCTCCCACTACATGAGGAACATGTCAAGAGAAGAAAAAGGACTACACCGGCTGGGACCGATCGTCGCAGCCAGAACTGTGGTCAAGCCCCCTTAAGCACACAAAACGAAGCAGATGCAAGCCAACCACTGAAGGAAGCAAGTCATCCATAGAAGGAAGCAAGACCTCACCTTAAACAACTGTCCTTTTCAGGGCCACCAAACCCTACGAAAGAGATCCAACTTCCTGCTTCCATCACCCTGTTCTGAATAAAGTGCGAATTTTTACCATAATAAAAATTTTTGGGGGAACGCCTGCTTGCATCCTGGGGCGCCCCGTCAGATCGGTGCCCGACACCACGTTTGACGAGGTCAGCTGATAATGCAAAATTACTTCTTAACAAGAAAGAACATTTTGCTGGCCCTCAGCCCGGCACGCTAAAAATGATTTCTTTTTTGCCTAAAACGTACTTAACCAAAGGCCCGCCCTGCCTCCCCTCTTAAGTCACCGCCTGACAGATTGAGAGGAAAATGGATGCCGGAACCGGCTATGCTCTCGCTTTATATAAAGGAGGACTGCGTCGCGCAGGCGCAGTAGGGACATGCAAGCAGGCGGCTACACGCAACCAAAAAACCTCCAGGGAGACATTCCATTGAGGACAATGTAATGCAAAATTATCACGTTAAGTAAGTTTTAGGCAAAAAAGAAACCATTTTTAGTAGTGCTGGGTGGTATTGGAAATTTTCGATACGGTACGGTATCGGTATACTGAAAAAAATATTCGGTATTTTCGGTATTCCGGTATCGGTATCCGCCTACTTGGGTAGTTGAAGCATACCCTCCCGCCAAACTGCTACTAAATGATAGAGGGCATACCAGGCTGTTTTCCGATGTCTGATTTCAACATCAGTGCACCTCTGCTGCTACTCCGCAACTTTGATTGGAATCGGTCTCGGAGATCGGGTTACAGTTTAATCGTTGCTCGGAATAAACACCTCTTAAAACGAAGCATAAAATCTAGGAATCGACTGAATCTACTTTTACCAAATCCAGATAATTTACAAGATTGGCTGAATCGGATCCGGATCCTAACCGAATCCCCCAAAAAAAAAAAAAATTTGGATAGACGTTTATGTTTTGTACAGACTAACTGTTCACTCTACCTGAATGATTGAGTCAACTTTAAAGACTGAGTAAACATTTTGCAAATTGGTCATTGGTTGGGGCGGGGCGCCCTATAACTACTGAACAGTTTATGCTATCAATTTGAATTTAGCTCCATTGGAAAGCTGGCGAAAAAAACGCTTCGAATGGTATATTGGAATGTCCAAATCGGCCAAAAATTGGCGAAGTTATTAAAAAATCAGCTAGACACTAAAATGTACGGTATTTCGGTATTATGCAAATACCGATTACGGTTTCGGTATTCAAAAAATACCGATAACCGCGGTAAAAATACCGATACCGTCCAACACTAATTTTTAGCCGGCCGGGCTGAGGGCCGGCAAAATGTTCTTTTTATACGCCTTTAATAATACCTGAAATGTTCATTAATTTTATTAAAAATATTATAAATATTGGTACATAAAACATGGCATTAGTATATTGCCGCCGACTCCATTTAAAATTCCCCCATCCTCTTTACTGTTTTTTTAACGGCAAAGGTGCCCTTGGACTCATCCATCTTTAAGTTGGGACACATAATGAAAAAAGCTATGCTGCTTTGTTTTTTCCTTAGGTGTACCTATACTCAAGGATGGATGAGTCTAAGGGCGCTTTCACAAAGTTTTTCAACTACTGTTAGAGATATCCTCCAAGTTTCCTAAAAGTGCCTTCCTTTGAAAGTAGTGATATGATTCCACACAGAAAGGTTAAAATTAACTTTCCCTTCCCAACTACGATTATTGACCCGAAGGACGGTTGATTGTTCGTTGCGACTGAGTGACCGCTGTTGCGACCACAAATTATTCGTAATGTTGTTACTTTTCAGAATGGACTCTTTAGATACTTGGTGTTTTTTGTGGTTGTGGGGGGTGTAAGTCATGTAAACGCACTGAATTTTAACTTAGTCATGTTGGTGCCAATCACTGTCCACTCGTGTGTCATCTTTCCTTGATTAGTGACCATTTTATTTGTGTGTGTTTAGGGTGCGGGGGTGGTGTTGGGGGATTGGTTAATTTCAGAAGAGGCTACTCGTAGAGAGACGGCGCCAACGCCCGTTGCGCATACAAATTGTCAAATGAAGTGTTTTGTGTGAAGTCATGTGTTGACAGACCCTTTGTACGATTACTAATCGTGGGACTATGGGCAATCATTGGTCCAGCCAGACCTGTTTGACCCTTCACCTTCTTGTTTAAGTTTGGCCTTGTCTCAAGTGCGTGCTCCTCTTGTTCTCGACCTCCTAAACGCATTCAATTCAATCAAGCGACGTATTTGCTTCCTGTTTTGCTCTTGAAGGGTTTCTGTTCGTCGAAAGGAGAATTAGCCGGAGAAAGTGCAACGACGAAGTCTCGTAGCTGTCCTAGAAAAAAAACGTTTATTGAAATCGGTGGGAAGATTTTTTATTTCGTCGTGGTGGGGAGGAGGAGGGTTGGGGTTGGTGAGGGTAGTTGAGCTGTAGCTAGGAAGGAGGGGGTTCTCCCTACCGGTTACGGCACGGAGTTACATAGTCTATTACAACATTACGTGGTTACGGCTGTGTAGGAGACGAAGGGTGCCTTCATATATTGACCCCAAATGGGTACCCGTATGGCACCCAAATCATGCCTGAGGCAGTAACTAATACGAGCGAATTAACCAAAGTTCGTCCGAGGTAGGTTGTTGAAGGTAACGAACGGGAGAATAAACATTCCACGACTCGGGGGGGGGGGCCCCCGGCGGGACGGTGGTTAGGGAGGTTGTTGCATTTGTTTTTATTACTTCATTGTGTAACGTGTGCAAGTTTGTGTTGTGTTTCGGTGATTTCGGAGCATAGCAACATCAACGTAATATAATTATTGCAAAACGATATATACGTGACCTCACACAAGAAGATAATGATGCTGAACAGGTTTCATGTGAATTACAACGTCGATCACAACTCGTCATTGTCTTCTTTTTTACAACACGTTGTCGTCACAAGTAGTTCTGGTTTACTACACCGTAACAGTAGACGTTGCGTTTTAACAACACCTGTAATAGACGTTGCGTTTTACGACACCCACGGCGTATATCGTGTTATGTCTTAACTTATCTTAACTTTGCTTTGTTTTTTTTTTTAATGTCGTGGATGGGCCGATTGGTCACCATACAAGCCCACAAGGCAAATGAGGATCGTAAGTCAAGAAGCTGACTGTATTGGACAGACCTAGTGAACTGAGAGTTCATTACATAGAAATACTCACTGAGAAATTCTCACTTCAATTCTACATAGAAATTTACCACTTTCAGACGCCACTGTGCAATGGTTGTGGTTCGAATTACTTGGGTACTGTTTATCAATTCGTCCTTACCGTCCGAACAGTTTTAAATGAATTAAGGGGAAGGCAAACATCTACTGATATCAATGATTTAACTACACATCAGTAACGGACATATCCAAAGAGTTAACTGAGCGTCAGGCTAATAGCTGCACTTGAGGCTTCTATATAGGTTCAGCTCACCAACGTGGTTACCGTACTGCGTTTCCGGTTTCACAGAAACAGTTCTTTAAACAATACTACAACAATTCTTGTTTTGCAAAATCCAGTCACAGCCTATAGTCTAAAGACTATATAGTTTGGCTGTAAAACTAAAGGGCTGCAATTTTTGTTTGGCATAGTTAAACTTATTAGCAAAAATCTACTGAATAATAAAATCCAGGCATACATTTAGTTTACCAAACTGGGATATGAACACAGTTTAGTCGACAGTATTTTCTTCCGAAGACTGTAAATCTTTTCAAAGATTGAGTATAACCAAATATTATAAAACTCAAAAATCATCCGTGACATGTTTTGTTAAACAGAACGTTTGCTCCTAATTATGTTAGTGACGTCATTCAGTGCCTTGGTAGGTGTTTTTGGCGTTGTGGTTTAAACATTTAAACACAATCGTATAAAAATATTCGTGCTTGGACCTCATTATAAGACCCTGAGCAGCCTTATAATAGTACGTATGACTACCATGCTGGGGGTTACATGGAATGTAAAAGTTTGGCCACCTGCTGAAATTTGTTAGTTAGTGTTATTCGATACTAGAAGGGGGGGGGGGCAACTTGGCACGCCGCCATACTGGCTGCCATCTTGGAAAATGGCGGCCAGAAAACAGGTTTTTTGATTTATATCAAGAACAGTAACTCCAGTCAAAAAAACTTAGAATTTCAAAATTGTTCAGCACAGTATTCTGCACAAAACAAGTTCCCATCAACTTTTTAGGTTAAGCAGAAAAATCAGAATAATGTCGGCAGTGTATTAAGCATACTTAGTACTACATTCGAGTCTATAACGTTTGACCTAATACAGATAAACGAATGAAGTTTAAGGCGTTTGAAAGGTGCGATTAATACCTTTTTAATGCTTTAAACCACATTCATGTATCTTTATTAGATCATACTTTACAGACTAAAACGTAATGTAGTACATGTTTACTACAGCCGCAAGTGTGCTACTCACGTACTATTACGTACTGCTCTGTACAAATTTTATCAATATAGATACTTGAATGCAATTTTAATAGGTTGAAAAGTATTAACCCTCCCCCTCCCCCCCCCCACTCCCTAGCTGTCAATTCACCACCACCCCCCGTTTTAAAGATCTGAAACCCCACAGACTCAAGAGGATGATTGGTCACAGACTCAAGAGGAAGACTATATTTTAGGAATAAATGTTAATTTAATTTTTTTTTCTCAAATACTGGTGTCGAACGTGGCTCTTATTTAATTAATCATTAATTAAGTATTTAATTAAACAAGTACTTTCTTCCTTGGACTAAGGACTGTGCATAAATTGTTAGAAAGCTTCTTACTCCTGTGGTACTTCGAATTCCAACACATTTGTTATTGAGGAAACACAAAAACTTCATCGAAAACTGGGAGCATTTTCACACAGTTGGCATTGATGTGCATGTAGAGCTGCCAATAGTATAAGCAACCGTCGATAATGTAGTGGTCAAGGAATCTAAATGGCAAAAAAATTTATAGCTCCGTCATGAAAGAGCTCCCGCCTGCAGTTTTTTTGCCATTTAGATTCATTGGCCACTACATTATCGACGGTTGCTACCACAACGTATTTCTTCAGGAGTAGCTTTCTAACAAATTATGCACAGTCCTTTAATACTGTAAAGGAAGAAAGTATTTGTTTAATTAAATAATTAATGATTAATTAAATAAGAGCCACGTTCAAAACCGGAATTTGAGAAAAAATATTAAATTAACATTTATCCCTAAAAATAGTCTTCCTCTTGAGTCTGTGACCAATCGTCCGATGTAACATAGTTATACATGTGGGGTTTCAGGCCTTCAAAACGGGGGGGTGAATTGAAGCTTAACAGCCCGTCGACAGCTAGGGGGTGGGAGGGGGGGGGGATCAAAACGGGTGGTTAATACTTTTCAACCTATTCAAATTGCATTCAAGTATCTATATTTGGTAAAATTTGTACAGGGCCGTACGTAATAGTACGTCAGTAGCACACTTACGCGGCTGTATTAAACATGTACTACATTACGTTTTAGTCTGTAAAGTGTGATCTAATATAGATACATGAATGCGGTTTAAACATTAAAAGGTATTAATCGCACCTTTCGAACGCTTTAAACTTCATTAGTTTATCTGTATTAGGTCAAACGTTATAGATTCGAATGTAGTACTATGTATGCTTATCACACTGCCCGCAAAAGGTATTCAATAGTTTTAGTCTGATTTTTCTGCTTAACCGTTGCCTCTATGAAAAAGTTGATGGGAACATGTTTTGTGCAGTGTTATTTTGAACAATTTTTCTATTCTAAGTTTTTTGATTGGAGTTACTGTTCTTGAGATAAAAAAAAAAAACTGTTTTCCGGCCCATTTTTCAAGATGGCGGCCAATATGGCGGCCTGCCAAGTTGGCCCCCCCTTTTAGTATTGAATAACACAACCTAACTAATAAATTTCAGCAGGTGGCCAAACTTTTACACTCCATGTAACTCCCAACTTTTTTTAGCATTGCGTTCAGTATAGTCAGTATACGACCTCCAACGCTGTACAAAGCATCTTCCTTAATACTGTTTCCGAACTGGGTTTGTCCCAGTTGGTTTTGAAACCAACCAGGCATAATGCAATACTTGATCTAGTTCTATGTGATAACGACAGAACTGCATATGAGGTTGATATTGGCGATCATTTCGGTCAAAGTGACCATCGCAAGGTGTTTTTCCAAATTCAATCAAATTTTATGGGTAACCCATTAACAAAACCTGTGCAGTATAAAAAACATATTAATTTTGATCATATACGTTGGCATTTGGAGCGCAAAAACTGGCTTTACCTAAATGATTTAGATGTAAATGCAGCCTGGCTTAGCTTCCATAAATTTCTAACTCTTTTAACTGATCGTTGCACTGTCACTGAGCTGCTACGTAATAGCCGACCCAAAATTCCAGCGATTTTGTGCAAACTAAGGAGGAAAAAACTATTGCATTGGCGAAGCTACAGTAGAAACCGAAACGATATAGATTTAAAAAATAATTATTTGAAAAGTAGGCAAGCCTACACTGCTAAAGTAAATGAACTAGCACAAGCTGAGGAAAGGAAAGTTTTGGAGCAAGGGAATCTTGCAGCGCTATTTAACTTTGTAAAGCGTAAAACTTCCAATTATCGTCCCATACCACCTTTAAAGGTCAACGGCGTGCTCCAAACAGATGAGTTAGCTAAGGCTAATGCTTTAATTAATGCATTTTCTTCTAACTTTACAACTGACAATAATGTGATACCACCACTAACTGACACATGTGTGATGGATCAGAGCTTAGATATCGCATTTGGGCCATCCGATGTGTTGGAAATTCTTAAGAGCCTAAAATCTAGTAAATCTATAGGACCTGATGGCTTCTCAGCATCTTTTTTTAAAGAGGTGGCACGAGAAATTTCATTACCTTTATCTATTATTTTTAATTTATCATTCACTACTGGTACTTTGCCTGATCCTTGGAAGACTGCGCGGGTGGTGCCAATATATAAAAAGGGTAGTCAAATTTATGGAACATCATTCCGTTATACTCAATGACCAATTTGGTTTCGTCCCAAATCGTTCAACAACCCTGCAATTGCTTTCTGCACTGGAGGATTGGACATATAATGCTGATAGAGGGATTCCTACAGATGTTGTTTTCGTTGATTTTGCAAAAGCTTTCGATTCGGTTGTTCATTCTAAATTAATAGCCAAACTTAAATATACTGGTTTTTCTGGCACTCTAGTTACTTGGATTGAAGATTTTCTCCGTAATCGTTCACACAAAGTTGTTGTTGGTCAGGCAGCATCGCGTTCTGTTATGGTTGGGAGTGGTGTACCACAAGGATCGATTCTAGGACCAACTCTGTTTGTCATATATATTAACGATCTGACCAGTACATCTTCATGTCCTTTACTTAAGTATGCTGATGATGTGGAAACTTATGGTAAAGCCAATACAGCACTTGAACATGAAAAATTAAATAATGTAATTGAAAATATTGGCAGCTGGTCATTAGCATGGCAACTACCAATTGCTGCAGACAAATGTCATGTTCTCCATATAGGAAAAAAAAATCACTTTTTCCCTTACTCGTTATTAGATTCTAACATTGAATCAAGATCACAGGTTAAAAACCTGGGTGTTTGGCTTACTAATGATTTAAAGTTTTCTACCCACATACAATCTATTATTAAAACTGCAAATCAACGTTCAGCAATGATCAGACGTTGTTTTACTTCAGGAGATTCAAGAACCCTCATATGGGCATACAAGGTGTATGTCCGTCCAATTCTAGAATACGCTAGTCCAGTGTGGTCGCCTTTTTTATTGAAGGACATAGAAGCAATTGAGCGAGTGCAACGTCGGTTTACAAAATCAATTGGTAGGCTTCACTCACTTAACTATCAGGAACGTTTGAAAACCTCGGGACTTGAGACGCTTGAATCAAGACGTCTTAAGGCTGATTTAATTTTAACGTATTGTATCATTAATGGAATTTTTGATGTTGATGATTCAAAGTTTTTTGAACTACGAGGCACATGCAAAACCAGGGGACATCGATCGAAATTAATTGTAAGGAGGGTTAACTCAGATTGTCGTAAATTTTTCTTTTCCAATCGTGTGGTGGGGCCTTGGAATAGCCTACCCGATGAGTTTATGAATGTGCAGAATGCAGACCATTTTAGGAGCAAGCTCCGGAATTATAGTTTGGCAGGATTCTTACGTTGTTATAAGTGGTGAGGCATATAGCTCATAGCCGAGTATTGTATTTTATTAAGTTTAGGATTAGCATTGTTTTTTATGTATAAAACTTCGACATATAGTAATTTACTATGCAACTTTACTGTCAACATGAAAAATGTATTTTTAACTTTGTAAGAAGAATATTTTAATTTGGGAAAGGTTTTAGTGGCAATTGCCCTTCCTCTGCCCGTTCGTTATGAACAAATTCATTATTATTATTATTATTATTATTATTATACTATAACAGTTTTTACTATAACAGTTTTTACAGTGTAATATTTTGGCCCATTTTCCCATTTTCCGGAAATTTTCCAAAAAGTATTTTGCTTCTCAATTTACAACAGTAACATCTCTGATTTTTCTTTCCCAACGTCGTGCGGTCGTTTGACCGTTGACAAGCCGGTTTTCTTCTCCGACAATGATTTGCCTGTTATCTCGCTCTTCTTGTTTTGCTCATTAAAATCAAATGACGTCATTTGAGGTCGCACCCATCGTCTTGTTGATTGGCTCTTTAACAGACCGCCAATTGTTTTTGAGGTTGGCATTTGATTTGCAGGCATTATTATGCAAATCACGCGTGAGGGCGGGTCGCAAATGATGACACGACTCGGTTTCGTTGTAAGGGAAACACGAAGTTTTAAAAAATACGCGAGTTGCAGTTTGGCTGAACTGGTATGCTGAGCATTTATATTTATCCCGAGGTGGTTTTGTATAAATAGCTTTTTTTTTTCTTGTTTTCCCCTTTTGTGATTTATTTGTTCGAAAGTGGGGATTTGTGTGGAATGTTTTAATTAATTATTTCCGTTAGAAACTTTTCCTAGCTTGAAACATAATTAGGTTGGAGGTATTTTTGTTTTGTTTGTTTCAGCACTATTAGTGCTAATGGATCCAAACATTTTTTTGTTTTTATTTGGACCGGTATATATGTTAAAGGGTACATATTTGTTTATTACAATGATAAACATTTTTCTCTCATTAATACAAAAAGAACAAATAAAACCAATTGCGTGTAGTATTTTTCGACAAAACTTGGCCAGATAGTAGATAAATTAGGCACTGGCAAAAATGAGATGCCACCAAAAAAAAAAAAAAACTACAAAGGAGGCGATATCTGAAACATAACCCACAAGGCTGAAAGAACACGCCAAGTTTCAGCCAATCAAAGTACTTATATCAGAACAAAAATGGCTATCACCGAGTTGCTACATTGGTTGCCAAGCTAATCCTACCGACACGTTAAATGAATAACTTGACCATTGCTCCGGACCTAATTAACCTTTGATGTAATAGTCGGTGGGATTAGCTTGGCAACTAATGTAGCAACTTGGTGGCAGCCATTTTAGTTCTGATGTACTTTGATTGGTTGAAACTTGGCGGGGTCTTTCACCCTTGTGGGTCTTGTTTCAGATACAATAAACAAAAATAATTCCTTGAAAAGTCTTACATTTGAAAACCGAAAATTCAAGGCTTGAAAAAGCTTGAAATTCGAACTTTTGTTCTCCGAACCTTTAAAACGGCCTTTAATTTTGTGAGTAGAAGTTCGTCTGAATAGGGGCTAATGACATGATAACATTAGTATTAATTTTTAAGTTAAAAAATCACATAAATGAAGTGAAATAAGTTTGTCAGCCGAAGCCATTCCTTTTTATAACAGTGCATCACTCGGTTTGGAGTGGAGGCAAATAACTATAAGAGAAAAGTGCCGTGCGGTGCAAGCAAGGAAGGGCCAGCTGAGCAAGTGTATTTTTTACTTTTTTCCTAAGATGGAACAAATGGGTGCCGGCCAGTAAGCTGTACAACTTTTTGAAAGCCCAAGTGGAAAATGTTAAGTGGAAAGAACCACCATCATTTCGGTTGTTTTTTGCCACAGTAGGGTGGAAACCGGAGTAACCGGAGGAAACCCTCGTGCAACGGGCGGGAAACAACCGGAGAAAAACCCTTACATATACACTTCCCTTCCCAGGATCGAACCTAAGTCTGTAAGAAGCCAGAGACGTACAGCCGGGACCAAGGCGCCTATCGAATCTGACGCCTCACTGCTCGCTGCTGTAAACCGAAATAAAACATCTGGAAAATGCATTCAGCCATTTAAACTGTAGTTAGGTTACTGGCTAACGAGCCAAATTTAGTGGCAGAAATAGTATTAAATTTGGAAAATTTCGAATTCTTTCTTTAGAATGTATAAAATGCTGTATTTGCAATGGATTTTAATTGTTATGTTTTGTATTTAAGAGGTTTACAAAAGGCTTATTACTGTAATTAAACTTAAATGTCCATATTGGCATAACACATTAATAAAATGAATTAACCAAACACTGTTAACTGCAGTAGGCCTTTATGTTTAAGCAGCCTCAGTCGGCTTTTACTCGGCCAATCCAGTGGATCGTGTGATTAAAGGTGAAAGGTGGTAACATTTATTCTTTTTTGAAATATCGTATTAAATCAAAAACCCCCGTGATTACACTGAAATACACAATGGCCTACAAAATGGCCGAAAATATGAGGCAGTAATCGTATCCCCGTCCCAGAATGTATAATATAAAATCTTATTTATTTATTTTTGTTATTATGCCATTACGACAGTGTAGGGTGTGGGATGAGCAGACGAAATGAAAGAAATCACCGTTCTTAGCCTCGCGCACGAATATTTCTTGATGTATAAAATTTGAAAAGAGAAACACCAAAAAATTCCTGTTTTGTCATGTAGATGAAACACCAAAAAATTCCTGTTTTGTCATGTAGATAAGTCTTTTTGGATATCAGTGGGTTATACGAACTGGGACGCGTTCTTATTTGATTGTAAAAACGAATGAGCGCGCTAGACTTCAGCTTTTTTTTTTTGCTAAATTTACAAATGCCGGAAACCCGTTGGATTACTCCCATGTGTGTAGCGTTAGATGAAACGACAGTGTAGTCGTTGAACCTTGCCGGGCAACACACTATCGTGTTTCTTGATAGTGGTTTTGTGTATGCTTTTTTTTATTTTTATCTTTAAACAAAATTTTGTGTATAGACTAATTGGATGGGTGGGGGTTGGGGGAGTGTCGTTAATCATAACAGTCGCTCTGCTGTCAGCTTAACTTTAACTATGGTATAAATCAGTTGAAAAACGTTCAGCTTTAAGTTCCACAAAGCCAACCCCTCGAATTATATACTTTCCTTCCATAACAACTATTATCTCTAGTTGCAGCGATTGGAGTGATACGGTTTTATACCTCATAACGCTGCCGCAGTGCAAGGTAGTGCACACACACAAACAATACGACCAAGGCCTCAGGATCGGTCGTGATCTGTCTTTCACTCCCCTTTCCCCCCTCCCCTCGCTCCCCACCACTACCACCTTTAGTGGCCTTTTCGTCGTGAGTTAGAGCGTTTTCATTCTCTTTTTTTTTGTGTTTGGTCTCCTATGGTGGTAGATAGCACTCCATACTACTGTTGGAAAACAGGAGCTGGTTTTAGCCGTACGGTGGAAGAAACCTGTTTCTAGTGGATTGTTGGAAAGGTACCCTGTCCTCAGAAAACTTGTAGATACAACCCTCATTGACTGCGATTGATTCCTTTATCAGTATTGGGCATTGCATTTGAGTGGATTTTGAGGCATAAGCTCATTTCCAATTCTACCAATTTCCGCAAGGAATCGGCTCCGTCAGCTAAACTCCATTTCAAATTCGTGAGCAAAATTAACCGATACAATTCACTTCACCTGCATGAATTCCACCTCATATTCGTGAGTATAATTATCCAATACAAATCAATTCACCGCCATTAATTCCAATTCAAAGTCGTGAGTATTATTAACCAATACAGTTCAATTCACTGCCATAAATTCCAATTCAAATCCGTGAGTAAATTGACCTATACGGTTCAATTCACCGCCATATTATTTAATACTTCAAATCCATTCCAGTCAGCGACTTTTTATTTTTCATTCTCACAAATCGATTCCAGTTTGCTGACTTGAATTTGATGAAATAAATCTACACAAATCGCCGTAAATTATATAAAGGAAAGAACAAAAATCACACGGCGAAAAGCAACACTAGGACGTGGAGTGGCCCATATCGGTGCTATGTTAGTGAACTGGGGACGGATTGGGTTGCCAGTTCGAATCCGGGTCATGCCACTCTGACGAAACGTAAGTCCATAAAGTTGGCTTACTGTATAGCACATTATTTATAGTACAAGATTTTCGCTGTTTGACTTGTTTTCTTTCTTGTTATCCACTAGATCCAATATCAATTCTTTTCAATTCATTAAATACTTTGATCAATTCCATCCAAATCAACCAAATTCCAGCCAAATTAAGGGCAATTTCTAACTAAATTTAGAAAACTGTACAGAATTAAAACTACCGGCCAGCCAGGGACGTTTTTATGGGGGAGGGGGGGAAGGTGCGGCCCCAAAGTATGGCCAGTTGTCAAATCAGTCGGCAAAATTACATCATTTTTGGTCAGTCGGTAAATCAGTCGGAAAAATTACATAAATTTTTGGCTAGATGGAAAATTATGTCAGTATATTTCTGGTTTACACCCCTCCAACTTTTATCCTTCCTGGCGTCTCTACTACAAGCAGGTGGAATTTATTTGAATTTTTTTTTAAATATAGCCTGAATTGGTTGTAATTACATAATGCAATTCAGGTTGGATCAAATCAGATTAAAACAAGGCATCTAAAATAAAAATTAAAATAAAATAAAATCCGCACTTTGTTTTTCGGAAGCGTTACTTGGCAATTCAAGTCGGCCTGTACGGACCATGGACTGAGTTGATAGCCATTGAGTCGATTCCTACGAAGTCATTTTATAATTCCTGCAACCACCGAAGTCAAGTTCAATTTAAGTTAATGAGCTCATATCAAAAACCAAAACTGCAGGGTAAAAGGGACCGCCAAGTTCCGAATGGTTTGGCCCTTCAAAGGAGTGATGTCAACACATTAAAGCATTCGCTTAGTTAATCGCACCGACTAACAGTTCGAAGGTTAAATGAAAACTAAAACATTGCTACCTCGCTTTCATTCAACGTCCAAAGTACTGTTGCTGCGGACAAATCTTGCCTACAAAATTCCCAGCGTTTTGTAAATTCTCTACCGTTTTGACTTTGCACATTTACTTTCATGGTTACGCGTGAAAGCCCTTGTTCTGTGCCATCGTTCGGTTAAAACGAATGTGACGAATAAATAAATAAATACATTCAAGGAAATGTGAAAGAAGTATAGGCCTAGCAGTCATCTGTTTGTTGTTAGAGTAAAAAAAGGAAAATGAAAAACCTCTTTTATTCCGTGTTGTCTAAAAAAAAACATGGACGTATAGCTTGCCAAGTAGTAGCTGCCGAGTCGTAGCGTTCTTTCATTCTTTCAATTTTTTTTCCCACCTGATCCCGTTCTGGACCAGGGCGACCCCGTAGTAAGTGAGGAACGCTGGCTAACTGGGCGGCTACCACCCCCGCAGGCCGATCGTGACTGGACGTAAAGACCTGCCGACAGCGACGTCCGGGACGGGAGGATTGAGCCCACCGGGGAGGGGGTGGGGGCATTCGGACTCGTTTTTGCCTCCTTGCCGTCAAGTTAAGGCGGGAATTTGAGGCGGTGACCAAGTTGGTTTCATTTGGCGTGCTCGAGGCTTGTTTAATTGTAGTGGACAATGTAGGGTGGTAACTAAACATTTGATGAGTATTTAGGTACCAGCGAACAGACGTAAGCGTTTGGGACTTAACCATGTTCATGGTTCGTATCAGATAAGGGAATTCGGTACAACGTTTGGTGTTTGTGGATACTACTTGTTTATTATCTCAGTTGACGCTGAGCAGGTTGTTTGTTGCATTGGCTTGTACAGGGTGAATGATACAACTAAAGTGTTACGAGCCAATATCCTGTGAATGGCTAATGAGAGAATACTAATAATAGAAATGCAATGATGGGTGTGGTGGGGGGCGTTTACTCGAGAAAAAAGGAATGACCTTGAATTAATATTTCAAGGTCATCCTCGTACTATCTTCCAAACGAGATGCGATACGGCAAAAAAGTAAATTAGAAAGGACACAATATGAACAGCAACAACAACAAAAAAACAGATTCAAAATCGGTAATAAATAAAATAGTTACGATGATGTTTAAAAGCTCACGCTAAACAGGCTGGCTGCACTGTAGCGAAGCTAACTTCTCGGCAGTTGGCTTCACCCACAGTGCGGCCAACATGTTAGCTTTTAACCCATAACCGCCTAGATACGAACGTACGCCTTCAACGTATAACAGCGAAAAACTAAGTCCCAGCGCGAGCTTTGTGAGACCCCGAGCAAAGCGGGCAGTCACAGCTCAGTGGTCAGCGTCGTCGGCTCCAAACCAAGAGAATGCCGGTTCGAATCCGAGAACCGACCCGAGTAACATGGTTCTTTAAAAAAAGGCGTCTAAAGTTCTTTCAGGCTGTTATGGGTTAAACATCATCATAACTATATTTATCCGATTTTGAATCTTTTTTTTTTTTTTGGCCATATTGTGTTTTTGCGCCCAACTTTCTGATTTACCTTTTTCTCATTAGCCATTCGCAGGATATTGGCTCGTAACACTTTGGTAGGATCACCCTGTATAACAAGGTATTTAGTGATATCAGGAGCGCATTATATACACGTCCTCTTATATTTATGCTACCCCTGGTGATATTATATGTGGTGATATTATAGACATTATTATACATAATGCAATATACTTTTATATTCCGTTATATTATTCTATACTACACAGGGTGGTTCAGAAGTAAGGAACCAGTGGTCATCGTTTCTCGATCTCCCTTGTCCATGATTGAAATGAAATGTGGAGGGCGTGCAGACTGTTCAGGGGGCTATTTGCGCACGTGATCATGGCTGACCTTGGTCCCTCCTTTCAAGGTCATCACAACGCTAACTTCTAAACCTTGCTTCAAACTACTCGTTGTTTACTGTCAATTTGTCTTGATTTGTTTTGGTTGTAACTTTTGTAATTCCGTTCTGAATTGCATTCTGTTTGCTTTATTGTTTTTGTCAGATGATTCTCTGCAACTTTCCAATTTACACTGTTGGCGTAGGAAGCACGGTTTAAACGTTAGTGTTGCGATGATCTTCAATGGATAGGCCAAGGTCAGCCATTATCACACGTGCAAATGGCCCCTCCAATGGCCCCTTTACGCCCACCACATTTCATTTCAATCATTTTCTTATTTCTGAACCCTGCATAACGAAACGAAAGGAAGCAAACTGGCGTACCTAGAAAAAACCATACGTCAAACTGGAAACTAATGATTTTAACCAGCCTTTCTTTCTTGCTTTCTAACTCATGTTAGAAAATTTAAGTCTATTATCTCATGTGGGACAAGGTAGCCTGACTGTGTCATGTACAAAAGGTCCCTGGCTCGAGCCAGACCTGAGCCACCCCTGGAATTTTCGGGAAGCGAAGAGCCCTGTGTTGCCTCTTGCTCATGGCGATTATGGCATGGTAAAGATCATAGGAATTGGCAGCTAGATTTATCTAGAAAAAGAATTGTCACTTGGTACCATGGCTTTGGTTGGGAGCACGTAAACATCCAAAAGCTACCTGGTGCAGATAAGGAGGCTGAGGTCAAACTATTTGATTTCTAGCAACAAGCTGTATTATTGTTTTGTGCCATGATGAACAATAAGTGATGCTAACTATTTTCAATCTGTATGACGACACTCGGTAATGTAAGCTTGACCAGTTGAGTGTCATCTAGACTCCTTGCTATCTGGTTCATTGACAATGACACCTTCTAGCGGTATCGTTGAAAGCAGTACTGATTGCTCCAAAATATTTACCATTGGCTGAGAAAGAGTGATATTGAGAGAGAGCAAAGAGAGAGAGAGAGTATCCCCTATATGGCACAGAATTACCTTTGACCACCCTATGATGTCATCGGTGATAGGATAAGGATGAGTCATCAGGGAAAGGCTTATCTTATCAGCGATACCATGGCGAGTATTAACCAGATAATAATAATAATAATAATAGACTTTTTATAATAATAATTAGGTTGGTGCTTTGGTTAAATTAGTGGCTAGGAGAGAGAGAGAGTGAGTGAGTGTGTATGGCACAGAATGACCTTTGAACCCTGAAGTCATTGGTGATAACATGGAATGAGTCATCAGGAAAGTCTTATCTTAACAGCGATGATGCCACGAGTTTCCCCAGATGTATGGATCGACCGATACAGAAAAATACCGATCCGATCCGATACTGATTTTCCCCTCACACGCCAATCCGATGATCCGATACGCCGATACAGATATACCGATACCGATTTAAAAAAAAAAGTCAATGGGTCAGAAAGTCAAACGCATACTTAATTATGAAACAGGTGTACAAGAAAATTAAATTTCTAATTTTTTTTTCTCAGTGGTGGCAGATCCGCAAGTGTACCTTCGACTGTAAAAAAAAAACCCAGAGTACACTGCAGATAGGCCTAATCCCAAGAAGCCCTGCCCTGATTCTGGCAATGCACACACGTTGAATTCACTAAGCTGCTGTGCAGATGATGTCATGGGATACAAGCGATGCTATGCAGGAAAGGTTTCTCACAAGCTAGGTGGAGTAGCCAGTGTGCACGGAAGTTGATCGTATCGGCTAAAATATTGGTAAATAAACACCGATACAGATCCAATACCGATACACAAAAAATACCGATAATATCTGTAAATACCGATACCGATATTAACATCGGTCTATCCCTACCCAGATGACACAGCCTTACCTTATCAGTGATGTCAAAGGTCATTTTGCAACATAGAATACTCTCTTAGAGAATCTGCAACCATTGAAAGAAGTGATGTGTGTTTTAGATGCCAAGTCTTTTTGTTGTACAATTTAACGATTAATGTTTATTTTGTGGTGTCCGGATTTGCTACATCTGATAGACAAAATCCCCCAAATCCCCAAATTTGTCCAACTTGTGGAGTAATTTGAGGGATGATTTATCGAAGACAGGTTGACAGGCTATATCCTTACCGTACTTGTCCAGTGGAAAATGGATAGCACTTGTAGAGGAGAGTATGGTACTGACCAGGGTAGATAAGTAGAATACAGGTTGTCGGCCAGTAAGCTATACAGCTTTTTTCTTTTTTTTTTGAAGGCCCTAGCAGCAGATGTTCAGTGGAAGGAACCACCATCGTAAACAGCTGATTTTTGCCGCAGGAGGGAGGAAACCGGAGTACCCAGGGGAAACCCTCATACAACGGGCGGGAAACAACCGGAGAAAAACCCGTACATATACACTTCCCATCACCAGGATCGAACCCGGGTCTGTACGAAGCCAGAGATGTACAGTTGGGACCAGGACGCCTATCGAATCTGATGCCCCAGTGCTCGCAGCTACCCGTGCACCCGTAAGCTAGGTAGTAAGCTTTTCTGAAAACATATGAGTAGTACCTGCTTCCATCAGTGGCACGAGAAAGCGGCATGTGCCACTGGCTCGTAAGAGGCGTCACATTGCGCCCGCCAAGCTATCCCATCGGAGCGGCCGTGTAACGTGAAATAAAAAATGGCGTCATCAATAGTGTCTTTAATCTACGGTAATAACTGTCATTCATCCATGGTAATAACGGTAATACCTTCAGAAATTCTGAAGTAATTGATCAAATACTGCCCACACGAGTATTTCATCAATTACTTCAGAATTTCTGAAGATAACCACACAAGGATTTCAAGCTGAAGTACCTTATTCTGTGTTCGATTTAAACAGTTTTCAATTGGTTAGACGAAATTTGAACCAAGGATGGATATTTGACCCAAGCCGCTTCTCCTAACACATATCCAAACATTATACTAAAACCACTACTCGTTTTAAAACGAAATGCTGGATTTAAAGTGATTGGCCAGTTCTGACTTTGCTTAAATTACTGTAACCTCCCTACTCTAACCTAACAGTTTTTTTTTAATGCGATTAAGTTTACTTTACACGACCAGTTTTTGAGCCCCGACCGTTTGACCTGCTGTGGGACTTAGCCATTTTTTCATAGTTCAAATGATCATTTTTTTCAGTGATGCTAACTAGTTTCAATCTATATGACGACGCTCGGTAATGTAAGCTTGACCAGTTGAGTCATCTAGAATCCTTGCCATCTGGTTCATTGACAACGACACCTTCTAGCAGGAATCGTTGAAAGCGGTACTGATTTCTCCGAAATATTTACCATTGACTGAGGAAGAGTGATATTGAGAGAGACCGAAGAGAGAGAGTATCCCCTATTTTGCACAGAATGACCTTTGACCACCCTATGATGTCATTGTTGATAGGATAAGGACGTGTCATCGGGAAAGGCTTATCTTATCAGCGATGCCATCATGAGGTTAAGAGGCATGAAATTAATATAGAGGGATGAAAAATGTTATTTAGAAAGCAAAAAAGACATGAATAGAGTTAGTTAAACAATCAGAACTAGGTGTAGTCAGTGACGTGTACTGCTCTGATCATAACTTCCAGAGTTTAAAAAATTGCTTCTTAACAACCCTATTGCATTCACTCACTCACACTCTCCTTCCTCCACTCTCCAGAGATTGAGGGCAAATGTTTGCGTAACGACTGACAAAATCGCCGCTCTTCATCACAAATTGCAGGGCAGTTTTTCGTTTGTATAACTTGGCAATGGCGGCAATTGGGCATGCGCTCCCTCCTATACTCGTCACCTTTGTTTGGCTGAATGAACTAACAGAACAACTAATACTTCATTAACAAAAACAACTCTGCTTGTTTCCTGACAAACAGATTTACAAATTAAAAACTCCAGTCCAACAGGTTGGGCAGCCAAGTTTCTTAAGTTAACGACTCGTGATCCTATTAGTAGATAACTGTCTCCTAAGTCTCCCATGGTAAAATGAAAAGTTTCCTGCTTTGCTGAATGTATGTTCGTCAATTTTTCTTATCCGTAAGCCTAACTTGGTATGCAGGCCCTATACACTCTGAAGACTATGTGCACTGGTTGTACACATCAGTGTGCATCAGCTCAGCCTCCACACGAACTGTGTCCAGTCAATACACACATTGTGTACTGGTAGTAAACAAGCTGTGATGAGAATGTGTACTGATGCTGCACAGACTGTTTGGCCAGTACACAACTCATGTGGAGACTGAGCAGGTACACATTGATGTGTACTGTCAGGTCACATCGTCTTCAGAGTGTAAGGCTTGGTAAACATTGTGCACAATGTACATCAAATTAAAGTCCAACTTTAAAAAATGTAAGAAAGAAGGAATGATACGTGGCTGTGTGGTTGTGTTTAGATTAGGAGTAATTTGTTTTTGATAGTAGCTACAATGTAAAGCCAGTTAGCTAGAAATTAACTAGAATTACATAAACACGTAGTCAAACACACCTCACTTACCTAGTGGAAAAGGTACACCTTAGTAACTTTTTATGGATTACTTTTTCAGTGCTCTTCAGTCAAGTCTTCTCCTTTCCATTCAGCCAATATTGATGATGTTTTAATCGATTATTTTTTTAAACATTTTTTATTTTTTATTTTTATTTTCATTTTATTTTCTTTTTGTTGTTGTTTTGATACGCTTAACTATCATGTTCAAAAGTAAACACTGTAAAAAACATAAATGCAGCAGTAAGGTTTCACATGGGGCTAAAGCACAAAAAAATTTATTCATGTTCCGTTCCTGTTTTGACTTAGGTCCATCCCCTCCAAAGCTTGGGGCGTGCTTTTTACCTCCCCCTCTATCCCCTCCAAAGCTGGGGCGTGCATGTTTCCTCCCCCTCCATCCCCTCCAAAGCTTGGGGCGTGCCTGTTTCCTCCTCCTCCATAGCTTGGGGTGTGCCTGTTTCCTCCCCCCTCCAACCCCTCCAAAGCTTGGGGCGGGCCTGTTTCCTCCCCCCCTACATCCCCTCCAAAGCTTGGTGCGTGCCTGTTTCCTCCCCCCTCCATAGCTTGGGGCGTCCTATTTCCTCCCCTGTCCATCCCCTCCAAAGCTTGGGGCGTGCCTGTTTCTTCCCCCTCTATCCCCTCCAAAGCTTGGGGCGTGCCTGTTTCCTCCCCCTCCATCCCCTCCAAAGCTTGGGGCGTGCCTGTTCCCTCCCCCTCCTAAGCTTGGAACGTGCCTGTTTCCTCCATCTTGTAGCTGTTCACATCTGGGCAACCTAGATTCATGAAGGGTAATTTGTAACATTCCTCAGTTACGATCTCCATTCTGTTGAGCACATTATTGATAATACATAGACAGTGCTTAGTTTTTTACCATTTTCAGCGGTGTCGGTAACCAGGTAGGAGTAATATAAAGCATGTAGACACCAGTCATAAACTTGCTGTCTTCAGAAGTAAAACGGCATGGTTAAAACTATGGTAATTACACCAGTAAGGTTTCACGTGGACTAAGCACCACATATAAAACCTTACAGGAAATGGCTTGTTCGTGTTTCTTTTCGTGTTTTGACCTCGGTTCACTTGAATCTTATCTTTAAACATCGGACGAGTTCGTTTTTGTTTTCTAATCATGATTCGATACAGAAATGCAGTGTTTTACGTAGTTGAAAGAGAAGAACGTGTAAAGCCTGTGGATTACCCGGTTGTAAAATGTTAACATTGCCATATAACTATCAGTTTAAAGTATGTAATTACTCGTAATAGTTTTGGAAATATTTTACGACTACTTCATTTATTTACTTATTTATTTGTTGTTGTTGAAAACCGCGTTTGGCCGATTCCCAGTCGACGACAATACCGCCATAACAACAAAACAATGAACTGTAAAAAACAATTTCTTTGAAAGCAACTATAGGGTCAAAGTACACTTGCTAACTCTTTATATTGCTTCCTGTTTTACAGTTTTAAAGCAGTATTTTTCTACCCACCAATCAAGTTCAATTATTTATTGCGCACAAAAAAAAGTGTGTTGATGTTGGTTGGACGTGTCAGCCGCGTGATTTCGTGAACGCTTGGCATTGGAGTTTAAGCAGCCGTGAAATTAAGACATGGGAAACTAACTTTTTTCTTTATCTTTTTTTTTTAACGATCCTAATTTGAAGAGAAACAAAAAGGAGAAGAAAAAAAAAACTTAAAAAAAAACTCCGGTAGGTCAAATAGTGTAAACGTTGGACTCGAAACCGCAGAATTGAAATAGTGTGCGAGCAACTACGGAACAAAGACCAAAAAAAAAGTTTTTTCCACAACATAGTTGTTAGTGTCGCGACTCCCGCAATATACTTGACTACTGATGAACTATGCCTCAAATTGTATACTACTGAGTCTGGCCGAAGCGCTTATTAGGGAGCAGCGGCGGGGGCGTGGGAGACGAGCCCTCAGGGCCCATCCAACTATTTCGAGAATGCCCACAGGCAGGTATTACGTTGATCTGAAGAGCGAGTAAGCTGGCAATGCTGTAAATGGCGTTATGTTCTACTTTAAAACGGTTTAGTTTATGAGGGCGTACGAAGGATATCTGATTCTGCATGGTTGGGGGGGAGGGGTTTGCAGGAGAAAAAAATGCAGGAAAGCAATGGCTCTATAGGGATGCCCAAGAATATATTTGACAACAATCCGCTTAGCACTTCAACAATCTATCGTTAAGAAGGTACATTCCTCCCAACGCCATTTTTCTCGATTCTCCACATCCAATACTGCCCCAACAGGGCCGTAGCCAGCACCCCCGCAGCCCCCGTAGCCTGCACCCCCGTAGCCCCCGCACGAGCGGGAGTTTTCTTCAGGCGAGGAGCGCGACATGGCCTTCATAGTGGACTACGATATTGAGATTTATTTACAAACTCGAGATTATTTCCAGAGAATTATGCAACGTGAAAAGGTGGTAAAGGTTTCAAATGAAAGACCATGCTCTCCTAATCCTGTAAAAAATCGTAAAATTCCAAACAAAGAAAAATCAAAAGTTCAGAAGTTGATGAAAAGTATGGTTAAAAATTGAAAGCTTCCATGGGAGCCGTGAGATCATAGACCGAGGGTACACGGAGGTTTTTTTAAATTGGGCGCCTCTGGCATGTTTGGCTGGGATTGACTGCTTGCTACTCATGGAATAGACCGCAATTTGGAAACAACTAATGTACCAAAAAAAATTAATGTTTAATTTCTTTATTAACTAGCTTCTATTTCTGATTGCACTAGATCCCCTTCTTTTAATAATCACTGATCGTAAGGCCGCTAAAAATTAATTAAGTGGTGTTCGGGAGTTGTCTTTAAAAAAATTGAGGGGAGCTGGCGGCGTGTTTTTTTTTTATTATTATTCGTCATTTTTCAGATGCAGGCGATGGTTTTTTTTTACCAAACAAAACGAAATCAGTGGCTTATATTTTGTTGTGGAGTAGGATATCTATGTTTTAATGCTAGGTTCAGCGTACAAAAGTTATGCATTTGATAAGTCATTCTTTAGATGCAATTTTTTTTTAGTTGTGACATGTCTCTGAGTGACCTTAAGATTTGTTTCTAGGTGATCACGTGAAAGGAGGAAAGAGCTTATGTGGTCATCGGATCCAGAAAATGTTTGGTGAAAGTGCTGATGCGTGATTCGGATTTTTTTTTTGTTAGACAATGTCATAAAAATCGTTTCATGCGCTATACTAAGAAAAATCCCATGTGTGCGCTTCTGAGAACCATTTTATTAACTTGTAGCGGCCTAATACTTAGATACACATTTTAGAACCACATTACATGTTACGTATCGTGAGACCGAAAGTGAAGTAACTGACCTGTAAAATGTAGCCCTCTCTTCCTCCTCCCCCGGATTTACGTCTCATCTTCCGCCATGTTTGCTATTAACTCTTTTCCTTGACAGTACAAAGGTAGGGGGCCGGCATAGAAAAGCAGGTGGAGGGGGGGGGGGGGGGGGGGGGGGGGGGGCGGCAAGTTTAACATTGTGGTGGAGTGGCCAAGCTTCGGAGGTGTCGGACATGTTAAACGATAATAAATCAAGGAGCCATTTATATGGTAGGAGGCCAAGGGATTAAGCAATTAAGAGGAGCACGGCTTAAGACGAGGTGGCTTAAGTGCCCTGCTTAGCAACGAGATGGATGGATAAGCCAGACACAAATGAAGGATTAAAAATAAATAAAGAAAAAAAAAAGGACGAAGCTAGTGAGCAGCAGTGAAGAATAGGAAAAATTTATCTAGATATGTTCGTGTTAAGAGAAAGCATCCCCGGACATAGAATTTAAAGATTCGAAGCCATGTAGGCGGTTGGTCAGTTGTTAGATACGATGGCGCGTCTTCTCGATCCCACAGGGTTGTGCGTTGGTCGGTTTCTAGGGAACCATAGCAAAGCTAGCATTTCGAGTGCGGAGTACCGTAGTTAGTTCCGTTCACCCTGAATTTGCCGATCAAGCGAAGCGAGACAAGTGGAATCCCGACTGAATTGTGATTTTGTGTGAGCCCGTGCGTTTCTCTTGCTTGCAGTACTGAAGCATCTGCAGCATGGCTACGTCGCTTGTGTACATCACTTAGTGTTAGATTGCCAATAGAAACTTGAATTTTTCGGACGAATACCGAAATAATTACCGAGTACTCTGTGCATCCCTGCCTCAATGTGGTCATCGAGGCTGAACGGTGAGAGTTTTCAGCCTGGTTGTTGGAGGTTTGCGGATCTGGTCGAACCCCTGGAAAGGGGAACTTGGCAAAGTCCCCGCCAGAACTGCCGGACAGGGTAGCATGAGAGGCTACCATGCTCCTTCAGCGGCTATAAGAACAATTCTGAACATTTTTTCGTCCCCTACGATGATCGGAGGTTTCCCGGATCGAACCTGCGTGTTGACACCTCCCTTTACCAGATAATTTCTTCCGTTCTAAAAGTCTGGTAATGTCCAAAATTGAGCCGGTTCGGCCATACAAGCATTCAATTGCTTCGGCTGACTTAAAGGCTCAAAAGAAATGAAAAAAAAAAAAGTAACAACTTCCTCTGCCCCTTGTTCGTGCTGATACGATCGCACAATCCTTCGGGCATGTGACGGTGACGTCACTTCCGGTATGTTGAGTTTGCCGAGTTCCGATCGCAGTTTTGGTAGGTCTTAATGGTGACGTCGCACGCGTGACAGCGAGCGTTGAGCCAATCTGTTTGAAACCAGTTTTTCTCGCTTGTTGGATGGTTTTAAAAGCCAATGATGAAGATTCCAGGGAAGGGACCAGGATTTAAAAATCGACTTGCAGAAACTGAATGTGTTAGAACATACACGTTCGAGTGGCACTATCACCGATTGAAATGCGAACGAAAATACCCTGGCGCCATCTAGCGGCAGTGATTTTGTTAACCTTTGTAGCTTCCTCCCAGGTGCACGAAGACGAACCAAATTTTCATTCGATAATTGAGGATGTCATGGCTTCCTTGTTTCGTTAAAAGAAATGACGTTGTGCATTCCTTCGCTTGGTGCAGTCAAGAGCTAGATGATACTACATAGCGCTAGATGTTGTCAGATTTCGTCTGCTTTCAATCGGTGATAGTGCCACTGTATAAAGTTTATAACATGATAGTGTTGAGGTGTTGAGGTGTAAAAAAAAAAGCGGCAAAATGTGATGTTGGGTATTTGCGGAAATTGTAGTATTTAATGCCGACTGTTTGTCAGTAATAATTACATAACCAAGCACTAAGTTTCCGCAATTGCCCCAAAAATGTAGCTTTGTCCTTCTTTAGACTATGCCTTCACGCTTGTTCTTTCAGTGGTAATGGGCGCAAGTCAATTCCGGACTTGAAATTAATTCTCCCAGTTCCACGATTGCGGACTTGGTGGAACTAATTTAACAGTGGGCACTTCAACGTAATAATTTACTGAAATTGATTTTATTAATCTTCAATTCTTGATTTGATTTGGCTTTGACTTGAGTAGTTGGCGAAATTATATGACTTGGTAGGTATTGACTTAGTTCGCTTGAAATTACGAAGCCCTTAACAATCAATTCAGTTTGTTGCCTATATTTGATTTGATTCTATTTGATTTAAAATGCCTTGTTTAACCTGGTTTGATTCAACCTGAATTGTAGGTTGGCTCACAATGTGGACCATTCCACAAAAATACAAATCGGTGGTTGTAACCGCTTTTAGTCTCAAATCTTTCGAAATCTTTGATATTTTGGGTAATTCCCTAAGTTTGGCCGAAATTGTGGTAGACTTTCGGTACATTGGGTGGAATTGAATGGAAGTCAGAGTATTTTCTGAATCAGCCAGGATTTGACTGGAATCGATATTGGATTAAATGGAAGTCGACAGAATAGAACGAAAAACGAATAGTAATTGACTGGAATTTATTTGAAGTAAAGTTAAAAATACGGCAGTGAACTGAATTGCATTGAAACAAAGCAAGGATTTGATTGGAGTTGAATTTGACTCACAAATTTAAATTGAATTTGGTCTGAATGGAATTGCTTCTAGATGGAATTTAGGTAGAAACTGCGGCCTAGCTACCGGATGGGAAGGGTGGCAGAATGCCACTGGCCCTCACCCTCAGGGTGCCCCCGAAGAAAAAAAACTATTTACACTTAAAAAAGGGCTCTTTCTTCGTACCCTAGTTATTTAATTTGATATAAACTGTATTTTAAAAAGGAATTTCGAATCTCCCTTTCCGTCCATCATAAAAAAAATATGGTGGCCCATAAAAAAAGGCACGAGCTGAAAAATTTCTGAACACTACTGATTTTAATTTGATATAAACTATATTTAAAAAATGAATTTTGCGACTCCCATCCATCCATACCCCTATCAGTAAATAAATAATTATGGTGGCCCATGAAAAACTGACAAGCTGAAAAATTTCTGAGTCCAAATTTTTTCCAAGTTTAAAAAAAAAAAAAATGAAAGTAGAGCCCCCTTGACTGGAGTAAGAAAAAGTGGTCCCTGTATTCACTATTAACAAAAAAAATTAGAAATGTTGCAGATGAAGTTTAGGAGGTCGATGAATGGTGAAAAGGAAGAACTGCAACCATTTTGAACCTGTAACGTTTATTTTACCGGGCCTGGGCTAACCATTCAGGAAACCCACGTTTCACCCGTAACCAAGTCTTTTGTATATCGGTAACAGTATAATTATCCCAACAAAACGTTTAGTTGCCAACAATAACATCAGTGGGTATCAATCAACGCATGCTTTACGCTACGCTATACCGCATTCCCCTCTCATAACCACACAGATCGTTACGAGTTCTAGTAAAAACAATTATAAGTTTTTTAGTTTAAGCTAGGGAGTGAAATCGCTGCATCACGAGTATTTCACACGAAACAAACTTAACAAGGAAATGATAAATAACATGCGAACGATACACTTCTATGTACTCTTTACAACCTCAGTATAATAAATAAATAAAACAAAAATTTCAAATGGTAGATTATTTTACGCTTTCACACTAGAAACCCTACCTACGAGTACGCAACCGGTAGAGGCTACTCACGCAAAATTCTCATCAATGATCTAAAAACTAAAACAACGCAAAGTAAGTTTTCATCACTTCACTTAACTTTACACCTGTCACGTTTTTGGTTAAAGGGTCTGCCGGCATGTCCACACTGGGGCAAAACGAGACATGGATGTTATGCTTCGAGAGTTCATCTCGTACGTAATTTATTTTACGCAAATAATGTCGCGAGTGTGAACTGCCACCGTTGGTCAACAAGTCTATCGCCGATCGTGAATCGGTAGATATCGGTATCGGAAAATGTAACAGCGATGGAACTAATTCACTCAACAATCCACGAATACAAACAATCTCCTTGGTTAGGATATAAAGAGCAGAAATTTCTGACTCGCAACTCGAGTGTGCGACTAGAGACTGTGTCTTGCTGGTCCGGACGATCGGGGCTGCACCTAAGACAATTAAAACACCATAACACCTTTGCTTCCTCCCACCGAATCCCAAGATGCATCGCACCAAGACATTAAAGCACCAATCCTGTTGGAGTCGTAATGTAATTTCCAGTCGATTGTGCCCTTCAGATATCGCCATATTCTTTTTAGGGCGGTGAAATGAGGAAGTGTTGGATCAGAAAACGTAAAGCGCAGTGGAATATATTCGACGTAAAGATGGATCGTGTAGAGGAGAAATTACCACATTGACAAAGACTGGTTAAAGTTCATGATTATATTTCACAAATCAAACTAACATGGCGAAGTGGGGATATTTACAAAAACGGTAACCGAAAGGTTTGGAGGATTGGAAAGAAGTGAAGGCTGACAACAGCTCAGCCTTGTTTACAATTTCTAAACAATATAACATCATTAAACGACACTTAAACTATTCTTGCGGGTTGCCTACGTTACATCACTACGGCAACCAGCTAACTTGATGACGTGGATTTATGTCCAAATCATCATGAGGAGTCCGGCATATAAAGGCGTAGACCCCAGGACTCTTCAGGAAGTTTAGGAGATGCACTTTTCCTGGCTAACTGTACGACGTTATACAGAATATCGGGTCGTGTTTGGATCCCGAGGAACATCAGTGACCTGAGCATCTCTAAGTAAGTAGTCTTGTCAACACATAAAGAAGTTTCACAGGCATCCAGTGGCCTAAGTGTTGCGGACATTGTTTTTACCGGATTAGCATCTGTTAGGTGAAAATAGTCGAGTTTGTCTTGGATATACTTCTTGTTAGAGAGAGTAATATAGTTGTCAGTTTGCTCAATCTCGTATCCAATATATTTTTGGCCTTCGACTTCTACAACTTCTAGAGACTCACGTAGAGACTTGAGGAAGGATTGGTAAACCGAGTCCGTCTTCACACTGAGTAACTTGTCGTCAACAAAAAGACATAGGATAATCTGTAAATCCTCAGACTTTTTCACAAAAACGCAAGGGTCGAATTGTGATTTGACTAGTCCAAGTACACGCAGCACTTCACTTATATGTTGGTACCAGTTGCGGTTGGATTCTGAAAGCCGTACATGGATTTATCGAGGAGGCACACCAACTCATCCATTCATCGACCTCCTAAACCACGCTCTGCTACCAAATGTTGCAGATGAAGTTTAGGAGGTCGATGAATGGTGAAAAGGAAGAACTCCAACCATTTTGAACCTGTAACGTTTATTTTACCGGGCCTGGGCTAACCATTCAGGAAACCCACGTTTCACCCGTAACCAAGTCTTTTGTATATCGGTAACAATATAATTATCCCAACAAAACGTTTAGTTGCCAATAATAACATCAGTGGGTATCAATCAACGCATGCTTTACGCTACGCTACCGCAAGAAAAAAGTATGGTAATATTTCGGCGCTTGCGTTTTTTTTTATGCCGCTAAAAGTTAAGTGGTTATCGGGAAGGGTCCTAAAAAACTGATGCAAGCGGACAGTGGTTTTTTTTTTACGTTTTATTCGTGATTTTTCAAATGCAGGCGATGGCTTTTTTTTTTTTACCAAAGAAAACGAAATCAGTAGCTTACATTTTGTTGTGGAGTACAACATCTATGTTTTAATGCCAGGATCAGTTTGCAAAAGTTATACATTTGATAAAAGTCATTCTTTACATTCAAGTGTTTAGTTGTGACATGCCTCTGAACGATCCTTACATGCAGATCTAGGCGATCTGCATGAATGGAGCAAAGAGCTTTTGTGGTCGCCTCCAGGTGATGTTTGCTGAAGTGCTAAATGCATGATCGGTATTATTTTTTTTAGACAATGTCACAAAGAGCGTTTAATGCGCTAAGAAAAAAAAAAACTTGTGTGCGCTCCCGAGAACCACTTAATTAACTTTTCGTGGCTGTATGGGCCATCATCTATTTTAAGGAGGGGAGCCTCAAGAGCTAATTTGCCACCGCCCCCACCTAACGTGGCTCTGCCACTGGTAAAAATGGTAAAATTTAGGTAGAAAATCTAGAAATTAGTGTGATTCACTGGTCATCTTCTGGTTGAAATTGTTTCCGTGCTCTCCTCCCCCCCCCCTCTCTCTCAAGAATATGCCGTCACGTCTCGCGGGTAATTCAGCATGACGTCATGCCGGAGGCGACGCGAAACCCCCTGCCGGCAAAAGATGAAATCTCCGTTAAGACGCTTCAGTTGGGAGAAGAAAGTACTTTTTTTTTCTTTAAACCTTCGTGATTCTTTTTTTTTTCCCGTCGTTCGTACTTGTAAAAGTCATTCTCGTTTTCTTTCTGTCTATCTAATACGAGTTAGATTAAACATCTCTTAAAGACGACCCAAATTCCGAAAGCGACAAGTATTGCTACTCACGATCCGGAAGATGGCAGGAAACTTAACGGGAAAAAATGGCGTGTAATGGTCGTGACTGTCAAAAGTGCCACGATGACAAGTTTTTTTTAATTTTATTTAAGCGAAAACAATGGCATTTATTTCCTTTTAACTTGTCAAGGCTGGCTTGAGATAGGGACGGAGGATTCATGATATCTTTCGAAAGGTCTTGAAAGAATTGTAACCACGCTGAGTGTAAGGCAACGACACGAAGAATAAGAATAAAACGCCGCTATCATTGTAGAAGGCTAACAATGGCCACAAAAGATGAAAACAATGCCTTCCAAAAAGAAAACAATAGCCAGGCTGGCTATTAAAGCTAAGTTAAATCATATCAAAAATCAAAACTGGTAAAAGGGGCCACCAAGTTCCGAATGGTTCGACCCTTCAATAATAGTATTAATAATAATAGTTCGAAGGTTAAATGAAAACTAGAACATTGCTACTTTCGGTAGCATTGTTCAAGTTTTCATTTAATGTCCAAAGTAGTATTCGGTGCGATTAAGTTGGCGAATGTTTTGGGGTGTTGATATCACTCCATTAAAGGGCCGAACCATTCGGAATTTGGCGACCCCTTTTACCAGTTTTGGTTTTTGATACGATATCAGTCCTTTTTTTTTAAATTGTGTATTAGACTCAACTCCACCCGTGCAGATGTGTAATAAAGTGGCACGTCAACAAGAAATTGATTTTCAACACTTTGCTACTACCTTTTACCTAGAGGCCGAACCATTCTCAACTTAGTCACGTCTTTATAGGTTTTTGGTTTGGTTTTAATTTTGTTGTAATTTGTTTTATTTCGTTAGTTTTAGTATGTTGATATCACTCCTTTGAAGGGCCGAACCACTCTCAACTTGGTGGCTCTTCACCAGTTTTTGACTTTGTTTATTTTACTATGATTTTACAGTTGGTTTATTTTTCGTGAATTGGACGTGAATACAATTTCTTTGGCAACGTTGTTTAGATTTATCATGCTACATTAGTGTGTGTCTAGGCACGCACGTCAGTATACACGTTGTCATTGTCCGAACTTTGGCCGTCCAATGAGAGACCATGCCGACAATACTAACAATGGTTATAACAATATTTCCGTACTTACGCGCCATCCCGCGCCATCCCCGTTACACCCCTAGGCTCCAAACCATAAAAGGTACGCAGTTCGTATCGTACTGCAGCCATTCGTTCAATTTCATAGCTGGAAACCTAACCGTTATCTCGGTATCAATGAATAGTCACCCTATAAAAATTAACATGGGGACGAGCGGACTACAATTAGCTTAGTTACACATTTTCAACGTTATTGAGGGTTAGATTTTGCATTGAAAGCAGCTTAGCTGGCTTTCCTGCACGAGTTAATTTTTGTCAGGTGGGTCATTGCTCTTGATTTCAACACAATTTAAGCGTTTGTATCACATTATTATTTTTATCCAAGTACCTGAAATGTGCACTCTGCTTCAGGATTTGAGATGGCTGGACACGACGCTATGGCGTCGCGCTACAATGGTTTACAACCTGGGCAATTATGTATCCATTGTTGTTTGAAAGCAATAATGGCCACGCTTGTAACAATGCCCTTTCTAGAATGAAAGTTAGCTATTGGAGGTGGTGTGCTCTAGAAAGGGTATTGTTACAAGCAGAACTCAACAAAGCAGAGCTCAACAATGGATATATAACTTTGGTTCACCCTGTAGTTTTAAAGTTGGTTGAGTAACAATCGGCACATGCACGATCATTGTTGCAGGCTTGGTATCAGGAAGGAGACAAAGGCATTGCAGCCACTCTGTGAATAAGAGTGGCTCACTCCATTGGCAACCCAATTTACTTTCTTTCTTTACCATGGGTGCCCGGGAGATTCAGACGACACAATGGGAGAGGGGGGGGGGGATGGGGACGTTTTCATTTCATGCTGTACAGTATAGTATCCGCGAGTTTTGCATTATGACTTTACACTGTGGTGTTAAGAATTTTGAGTTAAATGTAAATTTAAAATTAAACTGTGTCGCTTCATACTCAGTCTTTACGTGAGCATGTGCTGCTGCTGTCCTGTGCGGTCCTGTCTGCCTATGTGTCTCCCAAGATAACTTTTGAAGCCATTATCGGGTTTATTTTAGACTACCATAACCATTCTACGCCCTATATTGCTTAATTTAAATTTTTTTTTGACTCAGAAATAATGGAAAAAAAAATGAGTTATTTGTTTTGTGAAATTTTGATCGGCCCTTGAAAACTTTTATTCAGGTCAGTAAATCAGAAATTAATAGGCGCAGCTAAGACATGACACCTAAAACAACGTAGAAATTTAATAATTGTCTCTCATGCATATGCCTCAGGTCTTTTAATTAATTTTGAAAACCTTTAATTGACGAATTCAACAATATGCTTATGCCGACCTGGATGAGCCTTTACGGCTTATTGTTTTATGTATTCGTGAAAGATAAATACTGATGATGCAACTTAGCCTTAAGTGTTTATATGTCATTTGCTAACTACTGGCTGAATGTGGCTACTATCTGGTATTCCACTCGCCCGTTTGAATTAAATGCCTGTAACTTTTTAAAATTTAAATTGTACTCTTCCACCTTTCAAAATTCCCGTATCGACCTAAAGCATGGTGTGGTAATAAATTATGACCTTAAAATTGAACTTATGAACGGATTTTCTTCATAAAGTAATTAAGTTTTTGTGAGAATGGTTAAACCTTTCATGACCAGATTAATTTTGGAAAATTTTTATTTTAGTCCGTAATGGACTGAACCTTGGTGGGTGATGGGAATCGAACTGGCTTCTCTTGGTTTAGAGACTGGGATGCTGACCAACGGGCTATTGGCTTTGCTTGGAGTCCCAGCGAATCCCTCACACACTCACCATGGGCATGTCTTAGTGCTTTTGGGGCATTGGGGCTTTGTGTGCATTGGGCTCATAGGGATGGCACTGCTTACAATGGCTGCCAGTGTTAATATGTGCGGTAAAGACGAACTGAGAATTTAGCTTTAAAACGTGAATCTTGATTGTTTGTATTGCTGGACGTTTCATATTGTGGGGGCCGTCCAGGATCAGAAATAAATCTTGAGGTGGTTACTGAACAAGTGTCTTTCCATAGAGGGCTGAATTCGTATGAATTTTGAAGTGTTTGAAACGCAATTCAAAATTCTTTTCCTATTTAAACCAGTTCACAAATCGTATGCTAAATAGGGATGCACCGAATACAAAGTTTGCCGAATACCGAATATACAACCGAATACTTAACTTGCCGAATACCGAATATATAACCAAATACTCAACTTGTCGAATACCGAATACACAACCGAATAGTTAAACTGCCGAATACCGAATATTCGGCACCAAACAATTTACATATTCGGCCCGAATACCGAATTATTCGGTTCTGTGCCGAATAATGGCCGAACAGGCCGAATACTTGACCGAATACCTGTAATTTAAACACATTTGATCATTTTTTTTTTCTTTAAGAAATGTCAGAAGACAATTCCTCACAAACCAAAAACTAAATGCTTAGCTAAACGTTCTGACATTCACACAATTACATAAATTTATACTAAAAAATATAGAATACCAACAAATCTTAACACTATTCGGCCAAAATCAGTATTCGGCCGAATACCGAGTATCACTATTCGGCCAAAATCAGTATTCGGCCGAATACCGAATAACGACCGAATATTTGGTGCATCCCTAATGCTAAATCAGACTGGACTGACAACGCGTGGGATTACAATGTTCTCTTCTCTTTTGTTGAGTTTGAGGTGCTGCTATACGCAAGGTACACGATTCTGCCCCAGGGAGAGATGATGTTCTCTTGGAATTGCACTTGGTATACAAGAAGATTTTGTTGGAATTTTCCAAGACTATCCTACTGATTTCACACTACTAAATTTGTCTCGCGCCAGCCGGTTATTTGCGAGCCAGCCTGGCCGCTACGGCAAAGCGTCCTGGCGCGCGCCAAGGGATAATCCTCGCGTATTATCCTTCCACCCACACCATACTTTTCTTGCTCCCCTATCCAATTCTATTGTTGTGGGATAAGGGCTGCACGACTCACCCCTCCCGCTAGATGCACAAAACACGGCCGCTACGATTTTGTAAATGTGAAATCCGAAACGAGCTGCCCAGGGCTGGCTCCGGAGCGAGACGAATTAAGCAGTGTGAAATCAGTACTTCCGACAGAGGGCTACTTACTGAGTGCTTAGGAGGACGCGGCTATTTTTCTCATATTAAAACCAGAAAAGGATCCGTCAAACTCTTCGAGATGTTCGCCTAAATCGTCGCCTTTATTGCTTATGTTGCTTCAGCGAATGGTTAACACATGACTACAGGAGGTGGTTGAAACTAACTAGAATGTTCTCAGTTGCACGAAAGAGTTTCTGCTGATAAGGTCTACCTTGAAACACTTATTGGCACTTGAGTTAAGGTTGCCGAGATGCTATCTCGCGATTTGAATTCAGTTGCAGCTTTTTTTTTTTTTTAGCTATATACGACAGTGGATACTACCTGGCGATATGGAACTTGCAGAAATTGTCCTGTGTGTGACTTGCGTGGCAGCTTGCCTTTTTTTTATGGTTACCCTTTCGTCAACATGTTTTTCCTTGTACTGGTTGGTACACCTTCACGACTGGTTGGTCGCGTCACCTTACCTAATGTTTTGAGTGTGCTTGTGTTACAACTACTGTTAGATTCCAGTGTCCACTTCCAACCCAGAAACACAGCATCGTTTGAGAAGCAGTTAAAAGTTGTTAACTGACAAGATGTGCTGTGGCCTCTGCCGCGGTTTTCTCTTCTGTCCAGGTAATATTGTGTACATCCACTTTTGCCGCCATCCTGGATTACTACTGATCGCCTGGGAACTCCTCCCAATAGTTGCGGAAAAAAGCACGATTTTTGGCCATACCAGTCTTACTTGGGGGGGGGGGGGGGCAACCATTGCAGACAGTGAAGCAGTTTGGCTCCGAATGCTTGCATGGTGGGCTTTGACTGGAACTAATGGGTGATCATCACACTTTTTGTACAATACACTCGTCTGATGTAAGTGGATCTGCGGTTCTGTTTAGTACGATTCAGCCAGTAATACGATTTTATGGGTTCCGTACATTACTGGGGCTTTACATTGCTTCGGGTGCATAATGTACTAGACCAGTGTAGTAGTGGCCACACCTAGACGTGGGGGGAGCCTGGAGGTCGTTTCAACAGAGTTAACAGCCCAGCTAAGCCGGTCACAGGGGTGGGGGTAAGGGAGTTGACTTTGTTAGCAAGCTTACTGTGTTTCTGAAGATTTTGTTTTCCCTTAGATGGCTGAGTATGGGTTTGTTACCAATTCTCCATGGCAGGTACCGTTGTCTTTTCACAAGGCAGGCAGTACCGGTGCAAGGTATAGTTAGTAGAAGTATCGTAGTCTCATGTGTTCGCTAATAGCTCCAAATGGAAGAATTCTTTAGCACTTATGTTTGGGACTTTCACTTTCGTACTTTAGTCTATCGACAGTGTTTTCTGTGTACATGACAGAATCAATTGTGCACTGACCGTCGGGCCCTCTGTTTTGCTGCTCAGTCTTCTCAGGAGCAGTTTCTCACCTTCAGACTTGGAGAATGCAATGCAGAACAAAGTATTTTTGATCCGAGCAATTCTGTTGTTCAGCCAGTCCAGCAGCAGATCCAAATACCATTATTGGAACGTGGCGAAAAGGTGAGTTTGTGCTAGTTGCCAGGTAATTTTGGGATCCTAAACTATGACTATGGTAAAGTGGCTGCCAAGGTTGCCCTAGAATTATATTTGTGGCAAAAGACTTCCCAATCTTATCTTACGGTTCGCTCTGTTCTAGAGGCTGAGCTGGCCCATGGCAGCACAAGCGGAGTGGGTTGTGTTGTAACCAGGCCTAGTCTAGCATAGTTAGCGGCACCCTCAGACATTAGTTGTGACTTTTAATGTACCAAGAATGCATAACGGCTACTTGGCAGCATCATTGCGACCGAACGGTGGCCATCTTGTATTGTACATTTAGATACCGTCAATATGACAACTTTTAACCTCGTCAAATTGCACCGCCACCGCCACCAAAAATGACTTCTCCCATCAAAGTGACGTCACACGTCGAGCGAAATGGCGGATGCTTCGAGCAAAATGGCAGCCAGTGTCACGAAAAAATACATCTAAGAACGTACATCGCATGCATTACACTTACGTTTTCAAGGGCGTTGTGTAGCAGGTTTAAGTTAATTACCTGCCGGTAAATCAAGGACCACGCTAGTGTTCCACCCACTAAGTTCAAGTGTCACACTTCATTGTAAGAAAGTCATTGTTCAATTCCAGCATTGTTGCATGGCATCCACTAGCTTTGGCACTTTAACAGAACCCAGAGCTGATGAGGATAAATACCTACGCGACGAAACTACATGAAGATCGTTGATTTCAGCTGACTACTTACTAATTCCGCTCATATAAAATAATTCACGCGACAGATACGAATGAAATCTGGTATTCAACACCTTTTTAGCTCCAATATGTGCCTTTGATGGTTTGACTTGGGGAGGCATTAACTAAAAAGATGCAATCATTTGTAATGCTATTTTTCTGTATGTTGGGAAAACACCACTCGTGATCAAAATAATCATCACTCTTTATTAGTTAACGAGTAACACTGCAAACTGACTAGCACATCAGCAACATGAACATTGTCGATAAAATGGACGAGCTACTTGTTGTTGTTTGAATACAAATCAACAAACGCTTCAGTTTATATGATGTAGCAACGGTCAGCTTTTACATTTAACCTTTGATCTAATAGTCGGTTGGATTAGCTTGGCAGCTAATGTAGCAACTTGTTGGCAGCCATTTTGGTTTTGATATCACTACTTTGATTGGTTAAACTTGACGGTTTCTTCCACCCTTGTGGGTTTTGTTTCAGATACGTGTATAGTCGAATGATTTGTTACCTTCTTTTAGCTTAAAGGGGGATGTTCTGTGTGACGGCATTCTCTGCCAGTCGTTAGTTATGTTCACTAAATAATCTTCAGTCCAATTTAGTCGGTGGATTCCATGGAGAAACTTCCTAAATGAGCTGATGGAGGCAGACGTTTCAGCAGGAACGTCACGCTGAGGATTGGAAAATTAACCAATACTATGTTGTAAGTTTTATGAAGTGCTATTGTATCGTTAAGCTGCGTGTTACGACACTGTTTTCCCTGGCCGACACAATTCGAGCCACACCAAACTTCGGACCTAACGTACTATAGCAACAACAGTGTGGCAGAATAGCAACGTAGCTATATGCCATCGACCAGAGCATGGTCAGACAAAATGTTGCCGAACTGCTTTTTAGTTGTTCCAGTGGAAATAGCATTGAATCTGGCGAGGTTTGGCAGGTTTAGCCTAACTATTTTTCGAAAAGCAAGTACTTACCATTGCCATACAGAGTGCTTTAGTGTTAGTTTATATCTCGAAGCATCTGCAAGATGCAATGAAACGTACAAGGGACGTAATACGAATATGTTTTTTCGAAAAGAAAAGAAAAGCCTCCAAAGGTTGCGTGGTGTTTTCTCAGGGTGCACATACGGATAGGCTGAAAATGCGGAGGGGGGGGGGGGGGGGGCGAAACGCAGGCCTCCACCAAGTTTCGTGATGCACACACTGTAAAACCGCTGTGAATGTGACCTTCTTTTTTTTTTATAGTTTAAACATGGTGTACAGCAGTATTCGTTTCCATTATTGTACATCATTTTTTGTTTTTGATTAGTGTAGGAAACTTCTGTCATTGTTTTCATGCAGCATTGCTGTATTATTTGACGTATAGCCGCAACTAACACCCACTAACTTGGTGTATGCTATAGGTTTGGTTTAGTTAGAAAACAATAGCTCTTTGGGGGACCCGTGACAATTCGGACCCCTAATTGCAGACAATTCAGGAACTCAAAAAATGTAACCCGTACGAAAATTCGGTCCCGCAGCAAAAAAAAATGAATAAAAATAAAATAAACTCACCAGATTGGCCTGACATGGTTTATGTAAATGATTATGTGGCCGGAACGGACGGTGGCTAGACCACCTATGCTTGACAGGCATAGCGTTGATAGAGCGAAGGCATACAGGCATAGCGTTGATAGAGCGAACGCATACAGGCATAGCGTTGATAGAGCGAACGCATCCCTTCCAATGGAGAAAAATTCGGGTACATCTGAAGGTGTGCAGTCTGAACTGTAAGGGAGGGAGAGGAGGGAGGTGGCGCTTTGCACAGAAATATAAACTTCCTACACCCCCACTAAGCAGAATTGCCAGAATATACGAACCTAGGCAGCCAGAAACCTTGGTCAGAAGACAGTTCCTATAATTGTAATCGTCATTTCTCAGAACATTAGATTTTATTTTTTTTTACAAATATTTTAACAAAACTTCTGACCAAATTGTCGTGCGTAGCCCTTTTTTTCTTGTATAGGAATAGAATTGTCTGGTACCGAGTTTTTTGTACCAAGTTTTCGGGTTTTAAGTGTGGAATTCACTTAGCGACTGCATTGTCTCGGCTTCCTCTGTGCACGTGTTTAAGAGGCTGGTTAATGAGTGCAGCCTTAAGGCCTTTCTGTTGTTGCGTCCTGAACACCGTCTCTGATTATTTTTGTTGTTCTGGATTTTGTGACTAGGGTGCCCTCACCCTTATTCTTTTGTTGTTTTAAGTGTGTTTTCATTCATCTTCGTATGCGGTAGGGAGTTAGTGGAGTGACTTTGGTATCCTTCCCTATCGTATTACTTATTGTGTGGCAGTGACGTTTATTATTATTATTTGCTGTTATATGATTTCATGATGTGACTTAGGTCTAGACAGACACGGTAGAGGCGAAACATTCTTAGTTTGTGAACATCCCTCTTTAAAGACACTTTGAAAATGATTTGCATCGTGTCTATGATCCTTTTTCGTTTTCTTCGTTTGTTGACATGCTTTGATTTTCCCTGGGGCCAGCTAAAATCCACTTGTTGGGTGTGTATGTGTGGGTTTTTTAAGGGATGTTTAATAACCCTGTCGCCCCCCTGCGGCCAATTTGACTTAACCAAGTGCTAATGCTCGACGATCAAGGTGCTCGTCCCACCCACATTTCCTTTTCCTACTTCTCTTTAGCCTCCGTCTTTTCTGTTTTCTCGTTCCTCCTCTTCTCTCTCTTTGCTTGCGTTTAGTATTGGTTTCGCGGCGGGTGGTTTTCAAAAGGTGGAGGAGGAGGAGAAGCTGAATAAAACGAAATGGAAAGAGGAGTTTGATAAAAAAAAAATAAATAAAAGTTAGAGGTTCACCCACTAGAGGTAATGAGGCTTTTGTTGCGTTGCCGTAAGGCTTTCGATGCTCAAGTAGCCCCCCCCCCCCCCCCCCCCAATAAAAAAAAAGGATGACTAAGTTGAAACAGAGTTGATTTTTAAAACGAATGAAACGAAGAAAATTGGTAAAATCCTTTTAAGTTTAAAAATGTAAAGACTTACACATAGACGAGTTATGCAATTTTAAATTATTTTTAACATATTCTTCAAAGTTTCTGTCAAGAAGTAGTGCTAAATACGAACCGTTTTTTTAATCTTTTCACTAAATACCCTCATGACTTATGAACAAACGCAATTTTAAAGACAATATTAGTTTTTTTTTTTAACTTTTACTAAAATACTTACCTTTAGTATCAACCCACCCACCGTCCCTGCCGAGGCCTTCGGCAAAGAAAAAAAGTGTGTGAGATTTGTAAATCTTCCAAACGGAATCATGGAGATTTACGAATTTACTGGGACTGAAAGAATGACAAAATATTTAAAGAAGATTTAATATAACGATTTACATGAAATTTTGCAAGATTTACACGAATTTACAGATGATTTTAAGAATTACATAAGATACACAGAGTTGCAGATTTGAAGATTTACAAAAGATTTACATGCAGTTTTATAGATTTACACATTTTTGCAGATATGACGATTTACGTGCACATTTGCAGATTTTTGGGGTTTTAAAGATTTACAAAAGATTTAAGTAAAATTCAATGATTTTAAATGGAACATTTTGCAAGAATTACACGGATTTCCAGTAGATTTAAAGATTTACATACAAATTTGCAGATTTACACGGAGATGCAGATTTGTAGATTTGTCGCAGTTTTACACGGATTTGCGCCAGATTTATGTGATTAGCAAGATTTGTACTAGATTTATAAGATTTGTACTAGAATTACAAGATTAATACTAGA